>JAVYIG010013526.1:0-46790 GCA_035222895.1 Strongylocentrotus droebachiensis
GCCCACCCCCTTCTGAACAAGGTAACATTAAAAAAGTTCCGGGGAAGACATTTCGAGCATCATATTCCTAAGTTATTGTTCTACTATATTACACCTATGCTTATTAGTTTTGCTGCATTTTTTTTTATGTATTTATTTATTTTTTTTTTTTTGGGGGGGGGGGGGGGCATAGGGATGTACGGGGAAATTTGTCCCTAATATCAAATTTACAATTTTACAAATTTTGCCAACGGGAGGGTGGGAGCAAAAATGTTGTTTCACCGTCAAATAACCCAGTAAGCATATAGGACAAAAAGGGTCACAATTTATCATCGTTCATGGGGGCAGATCATGCCAGTTGTTCGAAAGAATATTAGTATTTAGGGGTCGGGTAAAGGGGAGCTAATGATGTTCATGTTGATCTACGGCAACAAACATAATCAGTTTGTGATATTTTTGTTGACAATTTTAATAAAAATGCGTGAAACAGATGCGTATGCTAAAACTGGCAAATCAGTTGATAGCCTCTGCATTCTGTAAAAGATAATTATGGTATTACAAAATATTTAAAACATTGCAATGTCGTAAAATAAAATGGAGACTAATCTAACGACGACCATCATTCTCGTTTACTTTTGTGGGATGAGAGTTTGATGCTTTGCATCATCCATATAAAGCACTGATTTAGCCGACTGCGCACGTAACTTTAATAATCCAGGAATACTATATATGGCCTTATCATGCTAATAATTTATGTCTCAAAAAAAGAGGAAAGACAAAAAGAGAGATTTAGAGAGATTTGGAAAGAGTGACGAGGATAGAAGAAGAGAGAGAGAGAGGAGAGAGGAGAGGGAGAGAGAGAGAGGGAGAGAGAGGAGAGAGAGAGAGAGAGAGAGAGGAGAGAGAAAGAGAAAGAGAGTGGGAAATGGAGAAAGAGGGGGTGGGAGCGAGAGGAGAACACGAACAAAATCATTCCTTTCAGCCTGTAAACATGTTTTAATATCTCATAGCAAAGCAAAACAAACCAACTCTCAGTAATGTTGTGCAGTTCTACTTTGCATACTCTACCACTGAAAGTTGGTCAAAAGCTTTTTTTAGTGTGTCAGAAGCATTTTATTTAAGTCAGTAATTTATTTTTTATTTCACTTTACTAACAAATAGTAGGCAGTTGATATTTTATATGGTGTTGTTTTAAACGTGATAGACAATAACTATTCAGGAATACAAAGTTTATATCATCAAAGAAAATGAAATAAGTAGGGAGGATTAAGTCCTTGACCTTCGTTTCCACGTATATGGCGCAAATGGTATTGATGCATGCTTAATTTTACTTTTAAAAAAAAGAAAAGAAAAAAAAAAATTCTACTTGTCTCCGATCTCATCACGAATTTATCACAGAGTTCATTTATGTTTACACTGTCAAAGATTGTCTGATGTGCATTGCAGATTGCTACTTTTGCGCTTCGCGCTTAACAATTAGCTCGTTGCTTTTTAACGCTGCGTCTTTGCATTTGGCGCACTGCATTTCTATGATGCTGTTGATTGAACAAATTGAATGAATTCATAAATTCCTGATGAAGCCGTATGAGCGAGAATTCAATTTATTCTTGTCTCATATACGGTTGTCTCATTTACTTCGTATATGAAAATGAGATAGCAAAATGTGTATAATTGATAATCATCTTGCGAGTAATAATCATTAACTACTCTAATCGGGCTGTCATCATTTAATTTTTCTCTTTTTTTTTTTTTTTGAGGGTGAATTATTGGGGGGGGATGATTGTACAGGCCACCCCCCACCTGAATTATTGGGGGGGGGGGGGATATATCCCCCCCATCCCCCCAGGATCGACACCCATGTCACTACCCCTCCCCCAACCCCGCTTATTCGAAAAAACATATTTTCTAACAAAATTAGTGATCAGGAGGCCTACCCCCCCCCCCCCCCCTCGCCCGGTATACGGCCGGTCGGCTATGTCGCCGCTAAATGTTTTCTCACGAATTGGGCCCCCCTTCCTCGCCGCCGGCTGGATCCGCCCCTGTGAATTGGTTTTATGTTTAACCACATAATTATTATGAAATAAATTACTCTTTCTATTTTAGTGCGATGAACCTTCATGATTGCAGCATTTATTGTTATTAATCATTTCTGCTCAGCTGGAGACGGCAGTTTGAAATTTTTTTTTTCTCGAACAACAGCTAGAAGAGACTAATAATTAGGCACATTAAGGTTTAGCCAGCGCCAGTGCTAACTCAAGCATAATTATAGTCATGTTGCTTCATCTGATTCAGATAATAGACTCTCACCGTCATAACATAACATGTACATATTAGGTTACATTAAGAGTATTAAACAAAACCATGCTCTCCATATATTTTCAAAGGGAAATAATTGGTGGTTGCGGTAAGGAAAAATGCAACCCAGGCTGGTTTTGTTGGTGATGGTAGGTAGTCCCCGCGAAAAACGTTGTACTAGTATACTTAAGTCTTTACAATCGGATAGAAGGGGTGTAAATTGGCTAATTGGGGTCGAGGGGCGGACCCTCGGAAGTTTAGGGTTTAAAGCATTTACTCCATTTACTACGGTCAGGTGAGCATATTTTGATACCTGATTTGTGACACTGGCAGGTCACTACGTTTTGTTTAGTGACGTGAACCCCCCCCCCCCACTCAGCGTTATTTAGGGTACGCATATTATGCTTGTTCCCTCTGTTTGAAAGCACCCCCTATCTGAGGACTGCCAGCATTTTCGAACCCCCTTTCGCGGGCTTTTCACGGGCTTTTCCTGCCTTGGAGACCCCCTAATTCATGAAAAATGCTCAATGTACCCCCTTAAATTCGGAATAATTTCTCAGGAGTCCAAAGAGATGAGAGAAAAAACAGAAAAAACACCCCCTTTTTAAAGAAATCTCCGGGTAAAAAGTTAATACACCCCCTTTTTTTTTTACAATTATTCTCGGGCCGGACTTTGTCGCACGAAAAGTACCCCTTTACCGGACATTTTGGTAGCACGCATGGAGTCCGTCCGTTCTCGGAGTGGGGGGGGGGGGGGGACGTGAATCATGGTCTAGGGGGGGGGGCGGGGGGGGCGTGAATCATGGTCTAGGGGGGGGGGGGACGTGAATCATGGTCTAGGGGGGGGGGACATGAATCATGGTCTAGGGGGGGGGGGACGTGAATCATGGTCTAGGGGGGGGGGGACGTGAATCATGGTCTAGGGGGGGGGGACGTGAATCATGGTCTGGGGGGGGGGGCGTGAATCATGATCTAGGGGGGGGGGACGTGAATCATGGTCTAGGGGGGGGGACGTGAATCATGGTCTAGGGGGGGGGGACGTGAATCATGGTCTAGGGGGGGGGGACGTGAATCATGGTCTAGGGGGGGGGGACGTGAATCATGGTCTAGGGGGGGGACGTGAATCATGGTCTAGGGGGGGGGGACGTGAATCATGGTCTAGGGGGGGGGACGTGAATCATGGTCTAGGGGGGGGGGGACGTGAATCATGGTCTGGGGGGGGGGCGTGAATCATGGTCTAGGGGGGGGGGGACGTGAATCATGGTCTAGGGGGGGGGGGGACGTGAATCATGGTCTAGGGGGGGGGACGTGAATCATGGTCTAGGGGGGGGGGGACGTGAATCATGGTCTAGGGGGGGGGGACGTGAATCATGGTCTAGGGGGGGGGGACGTGAATCATGGTCTAGGGGGGGGGGACGTGAATCATGGTCTAGGGGGGGGGGGACGTGAATCATGGTCTAGGGGGGGGGGGCGTGAATCATGGTCTAGGGGGGGGGGGACGTGAATCATGGTCTAGGGGGGGGGGGCGTGAATCATGGTCTAGGGGGGGGGGGACGTGAATCATGGTCTAAAACATTTTCAAACATTCAAAATAATGAGACAGTTGCTAAAGATTAGAAAACATACGGTTGACCCATTAGTAGGATTTTATAGGTGAAAAAAAATTATGTTTATAATCTAATGCAGGCGAGTAGGCCATGGTCATAACATGGCCATAACATATAGCCTATAAACTTCCGGAATTGAACAAAAATGGAAGTCAAAGAAACAACGAAAGGTAATGATACATTAAAACAAAATAAAACATTCCGCGGCCCCACAGTAGGGAGGTTGGGGCCCTTGGGGGATTGGAGCGCGAAATCCGCATTGCGGATCAAATCGCGGATCAAATCAAGGTCCAAATTTGCCACCGGTACGTACAGGTTAAAGGCACACTGTCCTATAGCTACTTAATTGCTCCCTCTATATAGAAAACTTCCTAAATCGGTGCCTGTTGGTCCCCCATGATCCTCTTTTTCTTATGTTAAATGAGAGCTGAGTTAATGAGATAGCCACCTGTCACAGTGACCTCGATGGCTCTCTGGGTGGTCTAATCCCTTCTAGCTGCAAGTGTAAAGCCTCCCTTTAAGCTAGTACACCCGGACAATATATAAAGAGGACACTCCCAGCACTTACACCGTATGCGTATACACCGCGCGTGCACTGTTATTAGTAAACATAACCTTTGTTGAAAGCAAGGTAGTCTACTCATCACATTTGAAAAACAATTTACAAAAAATGTACAGAAGAATTCGTATTCCTCGAAGCTGGCTTGTGAATTCTCCTAGATGTAAGAGCACAACTGTTTCGTCTTTTACTTCCAAGCAAAAGGACAAGTTAGGAACTGCAAGCCGAACGTCTTTAGCCGCAGCTGCATCAACCAACAACAGAGCGCAGCAACATACTGCGCCTGAGCTACCGGGCCAGGGTTCCCAAGCACCCCCGTTCAAGAGAGCTCAGCGAGGGACTTTCTTCCAGGAGCGACCACGCCTAGGCAATGTCTATCTGGAAGATGCAGCATTGCAGTCTTACTTGAACAGATACATATCATCAGAAGTATGTTTGTGTTAACTACATTTCAAATTTGTCAGCCTTTTGAAATATCGTGTCAAATTTCTTAAGATTGCGAGCAGCTTGATTGAAGAAGAAAAAAAATATGACTGTCGGTGCTTTTTTCTGAAATAACAATGGTTTATGCGAATGCATTATTAGTTTCTAAATGATTGTCACCAAATTGTGCTAGCAATCAACCATTTTTCATTTCATTTCATTTCTTTGGTTTGAATTTTTCAGGCGCTCTCTCCCATTGAAGATGACTTGGAGAGATTTGGAGAGCGAGTCGTGAAGGAAATCGAAGCCCTTGGCATCGAGTGCGAAGAGAATCAACCTTACGTCAAGCATTTTGATGCGTGGGGGAACCGTGTAGATGATCTTATCACATGTGAAGCATGGAAGAAACAGAAGGCCATAGCAGCACAGGAAGGGATCATTGCTATTCCATACGAAAGGAAATATGGCTCCTGCAGGTAATTTGGTCTTACTGTGTTGAAGTACATGTACATACTACATTAGACAGCAATAACCATCTGATTTGGGTCATTTCTTTAATAAAACTGACATTTGTTGTCATTCCCCAATACAGATGGCAACCCAGAGATCTCGTACCGCGGGGGTAGCTATAGCCAACAATGGCAGCTTTTTAAGTCAAAACATTTTCTCCCCGATTTTCTTTATTTAGATCTGATTTTCTGATTTCTAAATCAGATGTAAATTAGGTCGGTCTATATATCTCCTAATTACAGTTTTCAAAATTTGTTAAACTATTATAGAATGTGAAATTTTCGGACTTACTTATATGAATTATCCAATTTTTATCTGAGAACCGCGAAGCAGTACGTTCATGCATTCGAAATATTACCCGGCGGCCGATATATTTCCGGGTCCACCTACCAAAACATAGCCAATGGCCAATCAGAGCACTCGTTTCGTGGGAGTTCGTTGGTCAAGCCGGGCCGACTCGTACGTAGTAGCTACGGTAGCTATTGGACGTTCGAAAAGAAAAAATGAATATTCATCAACTAAAACCAAGACGGATAATGTTGACGACGAGACTTTCTCGGATTAATCATTAATTTAGGATCTAAATGAGCAACCTATCGTAAGTCAAATAAGCTAAATATATGTTATTTTTAATTAGACTCTAATTATTGTAATATTACTGCATGTATGAGGATGTAAAGAGTGAAAATCTCGTAGCATATCTCATTCATCGCGGTCCTGCCGAACCGAACCATTGGTTCCGTACAGTCCCTCGCAGAAAGAGGTCCCCAGACTTCAGTCTCTATAATCGGAGGTCTAGTGGAGCCAGACGTAGTCTCAGTGGAACAACCGACGATTAGAGAGACTGAAGCTTTCGGTCTAATACTACATGTACCAATCACCAAAGATTATATTGTGGTGTAACCGGGCTCTGTCGGGGTAGCGTTCTGCCTTGTGCCGGTTTACGCTCTCGACAATCATTCATCAACGATCTCTCAGTGCGCTCTCACAAAAGTATATTGTGTAAGAAAAACGTGGACTAGCTCTCATTTCACTCACTCCCGCAACCACTAGTAAATGTATGACAGGAACTCAGGAAACAACACTTGCACTGTATCTGCAGTTCAAGTAACTTTATCTCGTTCCTTGTAACGTACCTGGCACAACAACAGCTCAACGCTGACCGACCGACATCTTACGATGTCCATATATATATTTCACAATTATCTATAACGCCCTCTACGTCTTACTAAATTACTGGACTAGTTATGCTACAATATTTGGCTCTGAAAGTTAGGGGTGTGATACTGTGATGTTGTACTAAATAAAAAAATATCAGTTTCAAATATAAAGAAACTTTTATACAGAGATATTACAAGTGTAAATATGCTCTCAAAGAACATTAAAGTGTCTTGTGAGTATAAGTCGACACACATGTACACATTAACTTAGAATAGAGCCCACATGGAACCCAAGTCCGACTTGAGTTTTGTTTTATGTACATGTATGTGGGATTAAAATGATAGTCTCTTTCCCCCGGAATTGGTTTTTTTTCTGTATTGTTAAAAAACAAGTTCTTCCATTGCCAGCACTCATAATGTTGTATTCTACTACCATCTTACCATATCTTAATTATGGAATTCTGGCATGGGGAAATGCAGCACAAACAAGACTTGATAAAGTTTTACTGCTTCAGAATTTTTTTGGAGAATAATTGCATAATACTTCCTTTAGAGCACATACTGATGTTTTATTTCTCCAAAATCACATTTATTGTTTACAGTTAATCTAATAATGTACAAACTAGCAATAACATAATTTTTGAAGACGATTATAAAGAATAATACTATACAGTGTACATGTACATACAATTAAATGATTATCAGTAAATCACTTGCCAAAAAGCAGAACAGGACAACAGGTAACTTTATTTTTCACAGGACCAATTTTTTTTAATTCACTGCATAAACATTGAAAAAAGCCTTAAATTTAAATAGATTGAAATCACTTGTTAACAAATTTATACTGAATATTTACTGATTTAATTGACTCTCTACTTGGGCTGTTTTTTACCTCTTTGACTCTACATACAGTATTGCTTGAAATAAAGTAGACACATTACCACCAAGTCACACCAAGGTCTATGGGATAATGCATGCAGTCACGCGTGACACAGTGTGAGACTGTCAACTTTATTCCAAGCAATACTGTAGTTCATATTTTTGTTGAGCGGTAATTGTATTTGAATATTTCATCTGTATTACATGTACATGTGTAGGTCATGTACGTACATGGTTTTTGTAGTTTTATTTTCTATTATTTTTGTTATTTTGCTTAGCTAAATCATAAAATGTTTACAAGTTTTGTTTAAATAGTCAGGGGATCTATATTTGACAAGCTTCTCAGCTCAGTAGTTCTCAATCTGTTTAAAGCATGATACAGTGCTGAATGCTGATAGTATTATGATAATAGGAGCAGAGGTCACCACTGCAATAGAGTGGTGAAGTGTGACGTCACCAACATTCTATTTTTAGAATTTCTCAATTTTTTATTCATTTCCCGAAAGAGCATCAAAAATAATGTCCAAATGTCGAAAAGCCAATTGAATATGGTAAGTATTGGCTGAGATAAGTATGACCATCTGAATACCGGTAAATATATTTCCTATAGGAACTCAGTGTTACCGGTATATGCTCTGGCTCCTAACCATTAGGAGCCAGAGCATATTGATATAACACTGAGTTCCTGTAGGACATATTCATTCAGATGGTCATATCTCAGCCAATACTTAACATATTCAATTGGTTTTTCGACATTTGGAGATTATTTTTTATGCTCTTTCGGAAAATGAAGACAAAATTGAGAAATTCTAAAAATAGATTTTTATGACGTCACAGCTTCGGTACTCTATTGCACGAGATAAGAAATAATAAGTAACCTATATTAAAATGATCACATCCTTGTTTTCCATAATATTTGTAAAAGCAGAAGGGTGTAACCGTGTAAGGTCCAAAGTCAAGCCAGCCCCCCCCCCATTTCCCTGCTTTAACTTTTAAGCTTATGTTATGTTTGTACTTACACATGTAGTTATCTACAAATTTATGTGACAGTTGGTCTTTGAATTACTTGAACATAAGGCTCTTCAAAATCAACTTCAAACTTCTCTTTAATGCTAATTACAATGTATGTCACATTTTGACTTTTTTTTTTCCTACAGCCGTGTTTATCAAGCAGCTAAAATGATATTGTATGGCCCCTCATCCGGCTTATACTCGTGCCCTCTCGCTATGACTGATGGAGCTGCTAAGATGTTTGAGGTGAGAAGGGCACTTTGAAGAAAAAAAAGATAATTGTTAATAGTAATGTTTGCATTACATCCACTTAATATTATTTGCAAGGACCTGCTTGTAGGCAATCTATTGGGTGTGACCGTGTGTCTTTTTTCATTGATAAATAGACAAATTCATCTACCTCTGATGTAAAGTGGGATTTTTTCTTTTACTTGTGGTAAAATGAAAATGTTTTGCAAATATTGAAACAAGGTTAGTTGCTATATAGCATACATTGTACATAGTTGAGTCATTGACAAGGGAGGGGGGGGGGGGGAACAAGACTATTACCCCCAAAACGCTCATGCTGGGCCTTCATTATGAAATACTCTCCCTCAATGGATTAAGAATAGCAGTTCTGCTGAAGTTTTAAAAAACAATCTTAAGAAATATCTGTTTAATTTAGCTTATAATTGATTACCATAACCTTTTATATCTGTACCTTTCCTATCGCACTTTGTATAAATGTATCATGTATGTATTTCATCTTTTGCACAAGCTGCGCCTTGAGCATTTGACTGTCAAGTGGATTTGGCGCCTTATAAATCATATGTATTATTATTATTATTAAAAATGCATGAGAGAGAGGATCCTTGACTTTGTTCAGAATCATTCTTCCTTTGGCAGATTATGCCATATCATAAATTCAGAATGCAAACAAACAAGAGGGAGGGGATATATCAAAGAGATCATTATATTATTATTAGGCCATTTTTGTAATGTAATCCATATATCTTTATTGAAGGGTGACTAAATTACAAATTCATGTTGACTTTTGTTGACCTGTACTAATGTATACATCACATATCTTTTGACTTTCTGATGTACATTTGGTCATATTTTTTGTATTATTTTTTTGTATTGCTTTTGTTCTACCTGCCAAGTTCCACCCCTAGAAACCCCTCCAAAAGCAAATGACTTCTGTGATATCATGCCAGTCATTCATCAGTCAGCTAGATGAACAAAAGACATTGGTATGTCCCTTCCCTTCAACTGACCACCTGTTCACAATAGCATTGCATGTTTTTTTATAGTATGCCCACTCACAAAATTTAATTACATTTTAAGCAGTTGCTACATGCACTATGAATATGAGTGACAAAGAAAGCGGACAAAATATACAGTTCCTCAGGTACACAAAGGAACATCCCTTCACTGCTATTATGTAAAAATGTGTAGAACAGGTGTCACATGCATATTCCCCTTTTTACATAATAGCAGTGAAGGGATGTTCCTTTGTCTACCTGAGGAACTGTATATTTTGTCTGCTTTCTTTGTCCGTCATTTTCATAGTGATGTGTATGTCAGAAATCTCCAAGAAAACCCAAGAAGGGTTTCAATGGGCTATTATATGAAAACATGCAATGCTAGTGCAATAAGGTACTCAGTGGGCGAGGACATACCACTGTCTTTTGTTCATGTTTATCTAGCTGACTGATGAAACCATCACTATGAATATGACGGACAAAGAAAGAGGACAAAATATACAGTTCCTCAGGTAGACAAAGGAACATCCTTTCACTGCTACATGTATTATGTAAAAATGTGTAGAACAGGTGAATATGCATGTGACACCGGTTCTACACATTTTTACATAATAGCAGTGAAGGATGTTCCTTTGTCTACCTGAGGAACTGTATATTTTGTCCTCTTTCTTTGTCCGTCATGTTCATAGTGCATTTATGTTCACCCCTCCCGTGAGCTATACTATCTTCTGATTGATTGATTCGCCAGTCTAGACATGTGTTACTCTTTTCTAATTGGTTACTGAATATTGAATATTCATATTGTTCATTTGGTATTTATGAATAAAAGGAAAGGGCCATGTGGTTCTGAACCAGTCTTCAATCAAAAGTTGAGTGCAAAGCATCTTCTATTTTCTGAGTAGATTGAGGAAAATCATGTCTATTTTGCTACCCAATTTACTCTTGATAATGTAAGTTACCAATATTTTGTAGATAATAATTCCTCAAGGTTTATAAAGATATGGAAGAAGTAAATTGGTTGGGGCAAGGTGGGATTTCCTTCCACGTGTTTACATGTATGTTTAAATTGGAGAACAAAGATTTGGGGACATTTTTCAATGTCTGGTTTTCATGTATGATGTAATTTACCCACAGAATCTATTTTCATAGAGCCTTATGAATAGGAATGAGACAAAATTTACTTTGACTTTGTTTAACAAGTTAATTGGAAGGATGTTTTGTGGTAAATAGACTGATGGAAGTGATTTTGGAATAGGGATTATATTATACCAGTCAGAAACAAGTTTATTTTGATGCCTTTAAGTTTTTTATTGATTTCCTGCCAAAGTTATATTGGGAAAATTGAAATAATTTTTCTTTTTACTATTTTGTCGTTTATTTCAGAATGATGGTGGGTCACAGTTGAAGCAGAATGCCTTTGGTCATCTGACATCTCGAAACCCCGAGACATTCTGGACATCTGGACAGTGGATGACCGAGAGGAGAGGGGGATCTGATGTCGGTCAGTAAAAACCACAATCTTTGAAATTTAAAACTTTTGCACAACAAAACTTTCACAAATTTCAAAAGCTCATTGTTGTAATTTAGCTATTTTGGGATAGAACCTACATGTACATGAATCTAGGCCATTCACAAAAATGTCATGCTCGTGAAAATATTTGGTTTCATTGTTAGTTAAAGTACTGTTGGAGCAATTGTAATACATTTTCTGTAGCCATTCTGTATGATGTTAAAAATCTATTTTGAAATGAATCTGTTCAGATTACCATTTTTATACAATTGATGTGATTTAACGTTCCATTCATTTGCCATGTAGCTGGAGGAACAGAGACATTGGCCTACCCACAGAACGATGGATCATTCCATCTCCATGGTTACAAGTGGTTCTCGTCGGCCTCGGACAGCGATATGACGGTAGCTCTTGCAAGGATAGTGGATGATAATGGCCAATATAAGGAGGTTGGTTTCAATCATGTTATATTTATGCTCTAAGTAATATTGGTGATATTTCATCAAATTTGATTTTTTTTTTTTGGATGTAAAATAAAATGAGTAGGCACCCTTCGAGTATGCAGTGGACAAGGATTTTTTTACATTCTTTTGTAAGGTTATGGTCGAACAGGGATAGAATTACTTGTGTGGTGTGTTATACTGCATTTGTGCCCTTTTTCTTCTATGGAATGTGCTGGAATGTAGTGAACTTTGATGTAAATAGCAGATTATCTTTGTTTATTTACAATTTAAAATATATATTTGTTTCTATTATTGCTGTAATATCCATGTTCAATCTGTTTTTTCACAGGGTACGAGAGGACTATCTCTGTTTTACCTTGAGACGCGAACACCAGAAGGTAAACTCAATGGAATCGAGATACAACAGCTGAAGAACAAACTTGGGACCAGACAGCTACCTACCGCAGAGTTATTACTAGATGGGACTAAAGCACATCTTGTGAGTAGACTATCAAATACAATGGTCTTTCATGGTGTAGGAATGCAATATTGTTACCATTTATAGGTCAAGAGTTTGAATTTATGATTTGATTTAACTCCCTTGACTAACAAGGTTAAATCATGTCAACATGTGGTTATTTTTTCCCCTTCAAAATATTTCATTTAATGTTTTAGTATGATTTTTGTAAATTGCAAACTTGTTCTACACAGATCCATTTAAAACTAATTATGTGTTCATTGTTGATTGCTAAGAATTTATCCGTTATTGATAACTTCTAGTACATGGCTGATTTGCTGAATTGTAAATATCTCACTGCTGGAAAAAACAAAATTCTGAACAATTTACTGTGAGGTTTTATTCATGCAAGGAAATCTTGAAAAAAAAAAAAAAAAGAGGGAACGCTACAAGAGAACAGTGTACTTTAAGGGGAAAGCAAATTGTAAAGGCTAGACAGAAATCCTCAAGCTATTTTAGCTATCAAAGTTTGTCAAAGAAAACTTGCGAGTTTAATTGTAGACTAAGAAAACAATTTCTACCGAACCGAAGACCTTGACAAAACTTTGATCTTGAACCATTTTAGGTATCTGAACCAGGATATGGTGTGGCGTCTATCTCTCCCATGCTCACTATCACTCGCTTCCACAATGCAACTATGGCTGTAGCTGCTATGAGAAGGTGAGGTGAAATAGTTGGTCTTTTTTTCCTGACCATTTTTTAGTTGACCATACACGAGACCCAGAATTGTTATGGGTAAATTTTTAGGAATGACCATAATAGTAATACTCCCCAGGGAATGGAAATGGTGCACAATGTGTTTGCGATTGAATCCGATGACCAGTAATAATATCTGTGAAGCACTTAGAGACGTTATCCTGTATTATTAAAGCAGTACATGAATCCAGATTTATCATGAGTAATACTAGAATAGAAGAAAATGTAGTTTATTGTGGATCAGTAAATGCAATAGATATATATATATATATGTATGTCATTAGTATTCAGGATCATTCAAACAAAATTGAGGAAATCCTGCTGAAAATTGCATATGGTTTTGAATAGAGGTATATGTCTTTGAGAGAACATACACCTACCGCACAACATTTTTGAAGTTTTAAAGTATTGAAACTTTTTTTCTCATATTTGGAGGAAAACAATTCCTGTGCTAGGTAACTTGATTAAAATGTACATTAAAACTCACAATTACTCCATGTGATTTGTTTGATGTAGGATGGTACACTACGCGAGGGACTACTCCTTCCGAAGAAGAGCCTTTGCCAAGTTGATTGTAGACTGGCCTCTCCATGTGCAAACACTGAGTAGAATGGAGGTGAGTGAGCTAATTGCATACTCCATAGCTGGAGACAAGAGAAGCTATTGTACTGCTCCTCCAAAGCTCCAATTAAAAAACTGTAATTGTGACTAGAGATAATTATCAAGGATGACCAATTAGTTCACTTTGCATTATATTCCAAGACTTACATATGTAATGTGTAGCTGGAGTCCAGTAGGTTTATTAAAAAGAAAAGAAAATTTCTCACTAAAATAGTTTTATTGCAATGTTTGTCTGCTCCTTGCAGTATGTTTTATTGCCAGGGACAGGGGGACTATTTATGGGATGCTCCATTAATGAATTGAAGTGAGATGTTATAGAGAATAGCAAACATAATTATTAATTATCACTAAACTGTTATGTATATAGAACAACATAATAGACATGCCAGCTGCAATGCATACCAATATAATATACATACCAGCCAGTGACGATAGGACAATAGATGGATACCTGAATAGCATACCATTACCACTATAGGAAGAATGTCACTGCTTTGAACTTCCAAGCCACTTCACTACCAGCAGCCAAGTAGAAAGGACACTCCCTTAAAACTCTCGGGTAAAGCACACATGTTATAGTGTATCAGAGATACAACATAAACATAGTCTAAAATTCATCTGCTTCAAGTTGTCCATGTAGCTGAAGATGAGGAGCCATGGCTCTGCTCCTGGAATATGTTGATAAAAATGATTTTTGGTCAAAAATAACAAAATTGATCATTTATAGTATTATAATATTTGTCTGCTCCTTGTTACATAATCCTTTTGTAGCTGGAGACCAGAGGAGCCATGGCTCTGCTCCTGGAATGCGCCCATCTCCTGGGCAAGGATGAGGCTAAGGAAGCCTCGGAGGATGATCTCAACCTCCTTCGTCTTCTCATCCCGGTTCTCAAACTCTACACCGGTAAACAGGTGAGATACCAATGTAGCTCCAGCCTCTCTTCTTGGTATCATATGTTTGTATTTACAAATTGTCCTATTTTACACTTGGTTGTAATCAATAATTCTTGAAGACCGTCAATACTACTGGGTCAGATGGGATTAGACCATCTAGCCAGGTCACTGACAGGTGGCTATCTCATTAACTCAGCTCTCAACTAACATAAGAAAAAGAGGATCCTGGGGGACCAACAGGCACCGATTGAGGAAGTTTTCTATATAGAGGGAGCAAGTAGCTACAAGTAGGACAGTGGGGCTTTAAAGGAAACTTTGCCCCAAAGAATAAATGTTATGCTGAAAGACGAGGTCTATTCCTGCCTATTGATGTATAATATTCCTTACGAAGATGTACAAGAGATATATAAATGAAGATATTCTTGCGTGATGTTATGCCTTTTAGCATGACATGGGCGCAGACAGTTGGAGAGACTTTAATTAAATAACAAAACCTATACTTTCTATTGAAGGAAAATCATAGCTGAGAAGTTGAAAATGTTATTTGATGAAAAATATATAACAGAGGAACCATAATAAACTCATTTGTTGCTATGAATGCTGATGTTGGGCTTTGATAATAGCCAGCAATGTCAATAATTACAGTTAATGCACTTCTTAATTAATTGTTCTATCTAAAGTATCTATTTAATGTATCTTTTTTGTTTTGTTTTTATTTCTGCATTTTCAAAATAGAACATAATCGTATACATAAATGAAGAATTATTTCTTCATTATACATAATTATACATTTTTAAGTACATTAAATAAGATAAATTACAGACAATCACCAGAAAATGTTGAGAGAGAGTACTTGGTATGTAGACTGACCTTCACTGTAAGTGTCACAGGACCTGTAACACGACCCACATTGACATAAAATGTCCCAAGTCTAATATTACAAACATCCTATTAGAAGCTTTGAGAAGAAAAAAAACACATTTCAGTTGGAATTCTGCAAATAATCTCCTTTTGCAATTGGTCACTTACAATTAGTCCCTGATAATAGACAATAGCACTTCTTTCTTTTTCTTTTCTCTTCAGGCCGTAAGTGTTGCCTCTGAAGGACTTGAAAGTATTGGTGGACAGGGCTACATTGAAGATACTGGTTTCCCAGGGATACTCCGAGATGCCCAGGTACTTAATGTCGCACTTGCTTTAGAGACCCCCTGTATATGATGACAACGGTTTGAATCTGTGCCCTGTGAACATGACCTTATTCAAAGAATAGGTCTTCAGTTGTTTATATCTACACTCGGGTGTTCAATGGTACCCAGTAGCATTAATTCTTCAAAATGCAATGCGCCCTGATACCAGCTGCTGGAGCTAAAGCTAGGATAAAAATATCAAAATCTTGTTACAAATGCAGAGGGACGTCATATCATACTGTAATATTTGCTTCTCTAGAATAGTATATTGATATTATACCACTTGGTTTAGTGTACGCTTGTACTTGATCACGAATAAGAATATTCCTCTTTTGATGGGATTTTTCTTACTTTTGTTGTGAAATAATGATGTTGGCGTCATGGTTTGAGCAATTTACTGCATACATGGGTGTCTAATGAAAACAGATTTTATGAATATGAGAATGAGGTTATTTGTTATTTTAACTCTCCATATTTTTTTTCTGCACCTATAAATGCTATGGGGTCTTAATGTCATTTGTTGATTCACTAAAAAGGCTCGTAGGTCAGAAACTGATGTAAACAAGTTAATATTGCACTTTTTCAATTTGTCCTCATTGTTTAGATTCCCCTGACTCTTCTTTATTTCATATATCAAAACAAAAAATATCCAATAAAAAATGATGTGGGTGGATAAATGGGAGGCAAGCATAGACGAGAAACACAAAACAAGCTTTCTTCATAAGATTTCATTCATCCATGCACAACAACTAGAAATCAAATTTCCATCGCCCAATGTGCAAAATTCAATCACTTTCAATCTGTTGCAGGTCTTGAGCATTTGGGAAGGCACCACTAACATCCTCTCCCTGGACATCCTTCGCTCCATTATCAAGAGCCAAGGCCAGACCATGGAGACGTTCCTCAGACAGGTCCAGACACGCTCTGCTACATTCCTCACCGCCTCCAACCAGGACATCCAAGCAACGGCCAAGCTCATTGGACAGTCCTGCGATAGCCTGAAGAGCTTCCTGGTGGAATCGGCCAATCAGGATGCGGGTTTCATGGAGCTGGCTGCCAGGGATCTTGCGTACAGTATCGGTAGGACCTATATTGGGTTGGTGCTGTTGGAGCATGCTACATGGGAGAGGGCCGGTGAGGAGGACATTGCAGTAGCTAGAAGGTGAGATCAACAACAATAAATACATACATAAAGAAGAGGATTAATAATAGGGGTGCTGTGGTCTAGTGGATATGTCACCGGACTGTACAGTTTTTTTTGTAGATCACATGGTTTGTCGTTCGAGTCCCACCACGGCCCTAATGTCCTTTGGCCAGACATTAATCCACATTTACCACTCACCACCCAGGTGTACTAAATGGGAACCTGGTAGAAATGTATTCTTCAATGTTTTTAGCACCTTACGCAGAGATGCCAACCAGTACGGATTTCCCGTAATTGGTACGGAAATTAACGACCATTACGGCAGTACGGAATGTTGTCTAAAAATTACGTTTTTTTTTTTTTTTTTTTTTTTTTTTTTTTTTTTTTTTTGCGCATAGGGATCTATCGTAGCAAGTGCTGTATAGTATGGTGGCCATCCAGCACTCGCTGCATGAGAAAGATGGAAAATTATCAAGTATTCTCTTAATAGAAGCCAACTTTTCATTGAAAACTTATGTGTTGTGATGAACTGAAAATCAATATTTAGCAACTTTGTGGGAGTAAAATCACAACAAATTTCAGATAATCATGCGCGCATGCGTCTGCTTGCCATTCTTTCAAGATTCATGGCGCCGCATATGAAATTACTGATTTATTCCCCAAATTACTGATTTTGAGCCTTATGGTTACTGATTTGTGCTCTGAAAGGTTGGCATCCCTGCTTACGGCAGCTGGGATAAAGCCACTCTGTTTCTGCCTTGAGCACCCTGGGACAGAGACTTGTGCTATATATATATATATATATATGTAGCGGTTGCTGTTATTAAACATGATTACCCCCTTTTCAGGCTTTTAAATGATTTGGGCTCATGCAACTCTCCATTCAGGCTTAAAATTGTTCAGGTCAAGAAAGATAGATAGATAAATGGTATTTATTGATTCATTTCCATGTATCGCAGTTACAAGTAACTGAATTGTGCATGAATAAAACATTGATGGTGAAGACAATTATACATTTCAAGAGATATCACAGTAAAAAGTAACTGAATTGCACATGAGTAAATTGCTGGAAAAAAAGCAAGTATACATTTCAAGATGTCACACTACAATCTACATAATTATGAAGAGCGTGTATATACTATATATACCATTAATCTTATACAATATTTCAATTTAAAAATTTGAGTTACAAAAGAAAAAGAGATGGGAAAACAGGAGAGAGAGAAAAAGAAAGAGAGAAAGAGAGGGAAAGAGGGGGGGGGGGGGGGGTGAAAGGGGACAGATAGACAGAGAGGGAAAACAATTATGTATATACATGCTGATAAAATACAAAGATACATTGCAAGAGAAATATGAATATTACAAGGTGAACATTAGGAATATTAAAATATAAATATAGATATGCATCGCATTCTTCATGTCATAAAAAATACATTGACTAACTTGGTAAAAAAAAACAGACCTCAGATTTTTGAATTAATTATATACTAAGGAATATGAAATTGTGACAATTTAATTTAATTTGTTTCAAAGTATAATACAATCATAAAAAACTTTAATTTGTTATACAAACGGATGAAATCTGGGATTGGGCTATTCTGCATACGTTTAGTTTTGCACCTGGGTTCAGGGATCTTGTTAGTTCTTCGCAAAGTTCTATTGTGTGCTCTTTGGGGTATAAATTGTTTGAACTGGTCTGTGCATGATAGAGTTTTTTTAAAGAAGGTAACACATAAGTCATTTCGACGACTTTCCATGTTTGTAATTTCGATTGAGTAAGAGTGTTTGCCTAACTATGGTAGTCCTTTCAAAAAATAATCCTCAATGCACGTTTTTGTAATCTTTTTATGCGTTGTTGTTGTGCACCAGTGAGGCCTCCGCTCCAAACTTGAGAAGCATATTCAAGGATTGGGCGAATATAGCCAATAAAAATAGTAATCAGATCTTCATGTGAAAGGCCAAACTTCCCTAAAGAACGGAGCATATATTGTTTCGCATTCGCTCTTTTTTCAATATCTCTGACATGGGCTTCCCACTTCAAATCGTTTTGTATCGTGACACCAAGTAATTTCGCCTGTGAAACAGTTGTAAGAACACAATTTTCGAGAATGATGTAAGACTGATTGACTGGTACTCTTGAAAAACAAATATCCATTTTGATACACTTTGTAGGATTCAATTGCATTTTATTAATATAAGCCCACAAAGATAGACATTCTAAAGCTTCTTGCATGATTGAAATTTGGTTCGATTTACGACACTCAACTAGGGTTAGATCATCGACATATTTAAACATACGTATACTTTCAGAAGATTTGAAATCATTTATCATCACAAGAAAAATTAAAGGTCCAAGTTTCGTACCCTGAGGCACACCTGCATTTATTTGACACCATTCTGAGAGATCGCTGTGATAGCGAACTCTTTGTTTACGTTCAGAAATAAAGTCAGATATCCAGTAAACTACCGCTGGTCGTACACCAATTTCAGTTACCGGTAACTTTTTAATGGCAACTGTGTGGTCAATTCTATCAAACGCTTTTTGAAAATCTGTGAGAAGTATCGTCGATGACGTTTTTGGTACCTCAGCATTTAAAAAAACATAATGAAGTATATTAATCAAACAGTGTGAGGTCGATAAACATTTCTGGTTATCAAACTGATAAGGGTCAATATGTTGGGCAATGTTCTGATACATCCACTTTGCGATGAAACTTTCAATTAATTTAGCAAGATGATCTGTTAATGATATAGGTCTGAGTTTGTCAATACGTGCAGGATTCACCTTTGGGATCGGTACTACAATAGCACATTTCCAGGAGGCCGGAACTTTTCCTTGACTAAAAGAAGCATTAATTATATAGGTTAAAGGTCCCGAGAGTTCAACAGAAAAAAAGACGGATTAGGCGTACTGAAATATTATCTTCCGTAAGGCCCTCTTTTCTTGCTGAATGAGTAAAACCGTCTGGTCTCTGGGATAGATAAATGAAAAAGCAATAAACACTAATCATTTGCTGAATGGTAAATTTTGAGACAGATATTCTAGAAATATATCCCAGATCCCCCACCCCCAATCCTGGACTCAATTGAAATATTCATAATCCCCAGAAAACTTTGGTTCAAGATTGCTTGCTATCACTTATTATACTCATTATATTGGTCTATCTTATTTACCAATGCTGAAATATGGTGAGAATTTAGTACATAGAACTAAAATTATTGCAAATTTTATTGCTTTACATTTGCCTTTTTTCCTGTGTAGATGGTGCCAGATGGATCTGTGCCCTGTTTCTAGCCAGAATGCCGCAGGTACCTACTCCATTGAAGCAAGCTCTATGGACTACAGAACAGTCATGGCAGGTTACCAACAGAAGGATTAAGCAGGGATAAATATAGAGGAAGGGCAAGAGAGATAGATAGATAGAGAGGGAAGGGAGAGTAAGAGGAAAGGTGTGAAATAAAGAGAAAGAGAGAATGGAAAGGAGCAAAGTGCAAAATGAGAGCATTTCAAGAGAGAGGAAGAGAAAGTGAGAGAAGGGAGATAAGTATGGCATTGTTCATTATGAGAGCCAGATGCAGCTAGTATAGATATATATTTTTAAACTTTGGTTAATATTATTGTTTGAGACTAATTGAAATTGCAGGGCCCTCATGGAGAACAGTATGAATACTGATGAGGCTACCCTGGGTAAACAAGACATATTATTATTATTATTATTAAAGCAACTGAAAATATTTATAATTTGATCCTGACTGCAGTGTTTGCAATGCAACAAGCCAAATGCAGCTCGTATAGATATATTTTAAACTTTGGTTAATATTATTGTATGAGACAAATTGAAATAGCAACTGAAAATGTTTATCTGATCCTGACTGCAGTGTTTGCAATGCAAAAAGTCAAATGCAGCTTGTATAAATATATTTTAAACTTTGGTTAATATTATTGTTTGAGACTAATTGAAATAGCAACTGAAAATATTTATAATTTGATCCTGACTGCAGTGGTTGCAATGCAAAAAGCAAAATGCAGCTTGTATAGATATATACTTTAAACCTTGGTAATTATCATTGTTTGAGACTAATTGAAATAGCAACTGAAAATATTTATAATTTGATTCGACTGCAGTGTTTCCAATGCAAAAAGCCAAATGCAGCTTGTATAGATATATATTTTACATTTGGTTAATATTGTTTGAGACTAATTAAAATAGCAACTGAAAATATTTATAATCTGATCCTGACTGCAGTTTTTGCAATGCAAAAAGCCAAATGCAGCTTGTATAGATATATACTTTAAACTTTGGTTAATATTATTGTTTGAGACTAATTGAAATAGCAACTGAAAATATTTATAATCTGATCCTGACTGCAGTTTTTGCAATGTAAAAAACCAAATGCAGCTTGTATAGATATATATTTTAAACTTTGGTTAATATTATTGTTTGAGACTAATTGTAAAAGCAACTGAAATATTTATAATCTGACTGCAGTATTTGAAATGCAACAACCTGTCAAAGCTGTGATATTTCATCAACATGAACATGAGAAAGAGGCATCTAAATGTTTTAATTTCAATTTATCTAGTATATTAATACACTTAGTACTGGCAGAAATTTTGTTATTTCACTTGTATTCGATGTAACTGTTTGCTTTAGACAACTCTAAAAGGGTAACTTTACTGGATGTTAAAACTGAATCACAGACACAGCCACTTTTGAATGGGTGTACACACGTAGCTTCACAATGACAAAACTGTTCCATGTCTTTGACGCATCGGTCTCTATCCAGTGTTGCCAGCCCTTAAATAACTTGCCTTTACGTAAATGAATTGAATTGAATTGAATTCACATTTATTTCATTCTTGATTAAAAATTACATTGATACGAAATTATTCATGAACAAATTTAGAAATGAAATGGGGAACTACATAAATAAAGCCCTTAGGCCTTGTACAAGCATAGTTCCCAAAGCATTGATAGCGTAATGTAAAGCAAAGATTTAAAATTAAAAAAACATGTGTAGGAATATTTGTTGGTGGTAACACAAATGAATATTCTTACCGTTACCTTAGTATTCTGAGCTGATATTACTGTTGGAGGACGAAACAGGAACGGAAACATGCAGTTGAGGAATAGTGCGAGTAGCGAGTAGGGCTTGAGTCGGCATATCTTGGCCTTTGGGTCCCAGTAACATGAATCTACACCACTGACCTGTTTTGCTATAGCTGCTAACTGTAGGACTTGCTTGGTTTCATTGTAATTTGCGGCATGCAGACCATGGACACTTTGCCCTCTTTGACTAAGAAACACTGGAGAAGTTTCGTTCGGAGAGAAGCTTGTGTCAGCATCACTCGGAGAGGAGCTTGTGTCGGTATCACTCGGGAAGGGGCTTGTGTCAGCATCACTCAGAGAGGAGCTTGTGTCGGTATCACTCGGGAAGGGGCTTGTGTCTGCACCACTCAGGGAGGGGGCTTGAGTCGGCATATCTGGGCCTTTGAGCAATTTTTCCTGGATGCCCAAAGTAGGTTCTTTTTCTCTCTGTGTTAAATGTGTTACTACAAGAACATTAGGATGTAATGAAAATGGTGAAAATTGAGATCCAAGTTTCATATTATTAATAATAATATTGATGATTTCCTCTTTCATGTACCATAGCACCTGCGATGTGGGATTGCAATTCCCAGGCTGCACTTGTTGATTTCAACTGACGGTAGAAACATGGAATGCTGGTGGCCTTCTGGTCCATACCACCAACTACTATGCTCGTGTATTTGCTGGGCTCCCTTCTCGCCTTGTGAATATGTTTATAATATTTGTGTCGCTGGGTTCAGAAAGAAAATTGGAGAGGAGGGAACACCACAATGATAAAGCGCTTCTTGTGCACAGTACAAATTGAAGAGAAATCAAGAATATTGTAACAGCACTTCACACAATGCTGATCTCTACTGCTGATCTAAACTGTCAACATCAATCACCCCCAGATCTTTACAATACATTTCACTCCAGATATATGGGCATTTACATGAAGATGTTTTTCTTTAGTGTTGTGCAGATATCACATTTTTGAAAATTGAGTTACCTGTTCTGAAAAAAAGAATACACAATGCAATTGATAATTTAAGAGGACAGTTAATACAGTAGGTATCACTTACGGTAACCATATATAAATGATTACACTTATTCAATCGATGATGAAAAATGGAAACAAAGTGTTCAGTATTGCAGGATTAGGAAAAGTCCTCCCGTGCAAAGTTACATTTAAGTAACAACTGGCCAAATAGTACAGGAGGATGTCTAAAAATGAATAATGACAACTGTGTTTTTGGAACAGGACAGCAAATTAAACCTCTTGATTTGATGTACCTATGGAATGTTAACATGAGCCATTTCTTTCCTCCACATACAAAAGAAGTGCATCCGGCTGCAAACATCTCCAGACTTGCTCTGCACTTCTTCCTGTGTATGGTTGTAAATGCTTGATCGTGTCAGACATGATGGCAGGTGTATTTTGTCACAAGTAGGTAACTTTTCTCCAAACTGATTGGCAAAGTCGCGAAGCCAAGCTAGTGAAGGGGCTTGAGTCGGCATCACTCGGAGAGGAGCTAACTGCAGGACTTGCTTGGTTTCATTGTAATTTGCATGCGGATTGACATTGCAGATCATGGAAACATTGCCCTCTTTGACTAAGAAACGTTGGAGGAGTTTCGTTCGGAGAGGAGCTTGTGTCAGCATCACTTGGGAAGGGGCTTGTGTCGGCATCACTCAGGAAGGGGCTTGTGTCGGCATCACTCAGAGAGGAGCTTGTGTCGGTATCACTCGGAGAGGAGCTTGTGTCAGTATCACTCGGGAAGAGGCTTGTGTTGGTATCACTCGGAGAGGAGCTTGTGTCGGTATCACTCGGGAAGGGGCTTGTGTCGGTATCACTCGGGAAGGGGCTTGTGTCGGTATCACATGGGAAGGAGCTTGTGTTTGTATCACTCGAGAAGGAGCTTGTGTCTGTATCACTCGGGAAGGGGCTTGTGTCGGTATCACTCGGGAAGGGGCTTGTGTCGGTATCACTCGGGAAGGGGCTTGTGTTATCACTCATAGAGGAGCTTGTGTCAGCATCACTCGTAGAGGAGCTTGTGTCTGCATCACTCGGAGAGGAGCTTGTGTCGGTATCACTCGTAGAGGAGCTTGTGTCGGTATCACTCGTAGAGGAGCTTGTGTCGGCATCACTCGTAGAGGAGCTTGTGTCGGTATCACTCGTAGAGGAGCTTGTGTCGGTATCACTCGTAGAGGAGCTTGTGTCGGTATCACTCGGAGAGTAGCTTGTGTCGGTATCACTCAGAGAGGAGCTTGTGTCTGCATCACTCGGAGAGGAGCTTGTGTCTGTGTCGGTATCACTCGGGAAGGGGCTTGTGTCGGTATCACATGGGAAGGAGCTTGTGTTTGTATCACTCGGGAAGGGGCTTGTGTCGGTATCACTCGGAGAGGAGCTTGTGTCGGAATCACTCGGAGAGGGGCTTGTGTCTGTATCACTCGTAGAGGAGCTTGTGTCGGTATCACTCGTAGAGGAGCTTGTGTCGGCATCACTCGTAGAGGAGCTTGTGTCTGCATCACTCGGAGAGGAGCTTGTGTTGGTATCACACGTAGAGGAGCTTGTGTCGGTATCACTCGTAGAGGAGCTTGTGTCGGCATCACTCATAGAGGAGCTTGTGTCGGTATCACTCGGAGAGTAGCTTGTGTCGGTATCACTCGGAGAGGAGCTTGTGTCTGCATCACTCGGAGAGGAGCTTGTGTCAGCATCACTCGGAGAGGAGCTTGTGTCTGCATCACTCGGGAAGGGGCTTGTGTCGGTATCACTCGGAGAGGAGCTTGTGTCTGCACAATGCTGATCTCTTCTTCTGATCTAAACTGTCCACATCAATCACCCCCCAAACTTTACAATACATTTTTAAGCCCATGGGCGTATTTACATGAAGATATTTGTGCACATGATATTTGTGAAACAAGATTTCATCACTTCATCCTTCATGTTAGAGTTTGCTGCAAGTGTTCTCGAGTTACTGCCTGCACGTAGTATTGTATTGCCTGCATGCAGGATTAGGAGAAATCATCTCATACAAAGTTGCATGTAAGTAACAAGTGCCAATCGGTACAGGAGGACGTCTACAAATAATTAATTACAATTGACAACCCTGTTTTTGGAACAGAACAGCAAATTATACCTCTTGATTTTATGTACTTTTGGAATGTAAACATGAGCCATTTCTTTCCTCCACATTCAAAAGAAGTGCATCCGGCTGCAGACCTCTCCAGACTTGCTCTGCACTTCTTTCCGCATTTGGTTGTAAATGCTTGATCGTGTCAGACATGAAGGCAGGTGTATTTTGTCACAAGTAGGTAACTTTTCTCCAAACTGATTGGCAAAGTCGCGAAGCCAAGCTAATGAAATTAAGACTTTGGAAGACTGCATCCCTCTCCTGTAAAAGTTAGCTGCAATGTACCTCACGAGGGAATGTATAATTATATACAGTGCATTTTGTAAACTTGTTGTTTTTCTCAGTTATCTAATTCAAGTTCAAGTTCATTTATTTGCACTCATTAAAAATACAGAATATTGAAGTAAAATAGGGTGGTTAGTGAAAGAAGATAGCCTATATGAATGATGGCGGAGTTAAACCACCGTTTTACTTACGGGGCGGTGAAAAGGGGTGAAATGCAGAAGAAAACGCGAGACACTGACTGAACATAAACTAACCTTATATTATATGTACTAGATGCTCAGCTAGGTAGTTGTAGTTATAACGGCTCAGCTCGATGCTCAGCTATATTCTAGATGAAGCTCAGCTAGATGCTAGACGCTCAGCTTCGTTGTATAGTAAAAACTCTCTCAGTCGGAGGGTGACTCGAGAGTAAGGCTCCGGCACTTTAGGCTTGGAGTTGGTTTCCCTTTCCTCTTCAGCTGTCAAGATCTCGAATGAACCAGTGCTTAGGATATTGGATCATTGCCGCGAGTCACGCTCCCGTAAGGGACAATAAACAGATACGTAAGAGCATCCAAGATGCATACATATGTGTATGTATATAGAATACCTGCGCTCTGGTGAAATGAGAGAATTGGCATAACAAACGCCATTTTACAACGATATATACAATAGTCACATTTACAAATACATAACAAACATAACATCCAAACAAGAAACATAACATAATGAGATTAAAGGGATAAACTAAAAAGGAGTATATTCCCTATGCAAGAGTCCATCCCTCATAAATAATCTTAATGATATTCAAATTAAATGTCGTACTATTGAAAGCATGAAAATAAAAACAAGGGGAGGGTAAAGGGCACGTTGGGCTTTTCCTATACCAAGAGCCAACCCTCCAACTTCTTTGACAAAGGGGTGTTGCACCAATGATGAACATGTAGGTTACTGTACTACCACTTGTTTCATGGTGCTCATGAAGGTGTTGGGAGTATTCACTGTCTCTGCTCCAATTTCGATTTTGACGAGAATGCAGCTCGGGATTTGAACACTTCACTTCTTGAGACTTTACTTTGCTCAGTCTCGACTATCACTTTAGCAAGAAAATAGCACCCCCCCCCCCCAGTATTGGGACATATCTATTCTCCAGAAATTTGATTACTTGATCGCCATCGTCGTTCCTGTCGCCATCTCTTTGCACAAGGTCTGTAGTGCCTTCCCATATAATGGCCAGTGAATACCGACGTATTCTACTCTCTAGCATTATGGTGTACAATTTCTACTCGTTCTATTTATTTGCAAATTTAGACTCTCCTATGTGACTTTCAAGAATTTTTTTTTTTTATTTGTCTCGGATTATGATTTTATGCTAGATTAAATTATTTTTAACACAATTTTGTAGGGTTGATCCTTCCTTACTGATGGGTACAAACAAGAAAAAATGAAACTGAATATATAACTATTGTATAATACATTTATGAAAAAACACATTCTGTACACATTAAACATTTACATCACATTTCAAAATTTACATTATACTTCTAATTTTTTAGATTAACAATAACAAATATTCCAACTAGAAACCTCCATTTCAAGTCTACCATACTTTGATATGATGTACAATGTATGTGAATAGTCTAGATCGAGGAGAAGGATGAAAGTAACTTGAGCAGTGGGTCCGTGCCAGACATCACCAGGGGCAAAAGCCACTTGTTCTTTGGACTGAAACAAGGTTTCCCCCTTTAGTTGGTATGGATGCTAGATAAGGTTGCATCCCCTAAGGAGCCTGCATGGCCTCTTTGATTATAAACTTTATTTTATGTTTTTTAAAGTTCTTTAACTTTGTCATAGATTGTGTCGGGGATGGAATTCAGTGACCTGACCTGCGTCTTCAACATGTTGTCCTCTTTGAATTCCATGAAGAACGTGGTTGCATCTTGCAGGAAAGCAGGTTTCTCTTCCTACCTTTGTTGTGTTTACACATGACTTGTGAAACCAGCGGCCTTCTTTCATGTCACATTGATGCACACAATCATGTCTCCAGGCTTGTCCTTAATAGATGGCTTTGATTCCTGTCCATCTCACACAGGATTTGTGGAATTTTTGTCCATTGGGACAAGATGCATTTGAGCATGTCAGTGAGAGGTACAAATTCTTTGTCTTTATACAACAACAACAACTTGCATTTCCACATATGTCAATCCACATCCCTTGAAAACACATGAAACATTTATCAAAGAATACAATTTAATATTCACACATAATGTAACTAATGAACATGTTAAATTTGCCAAAACACTGAAAATACTGCTCAAAACAAAAGTGAACGTACCATCGTGATATGGTGGGATCAAAGAAATTATTAGACAAAAAATAATTGCATCAATTGTATTATTGCAGACGAGTGAACATATAACGAACAACACTGAAAATATGAAATACTATCATTGTCAAGCAAAGTTTCATTCAGATTTTCAAAGAAATAGTAATCATATTTAATTTAGTACCATATTTGTCAGACGACTGGTATTTTTTTTTTTTCCAGGGAGAGAGATTATTTTGTTAGATAGTTGCTCCATCCTGTGGCCTGTAACAGGGCACAGCACAAGGAATGAGAGAAAGAAGTCACTTTGGTTGAAGCTCTTTGGTTTATTACTTGCAAGATGATCTTAATAGTTGATAAGTCTTACTTGTGTATTCCATAATCATGCAAGTCTTATAGCCTTCTTCATGATATATTAGTCTTGTGTTTTGCACAAGTATAAAGGTACGCCCCGGCATAATGGCTGATGGACACTGCCCCCCCCCCCCCCCTCTTACGCCCCAAAAGCTTACTACGCCCTCTACGTTTTCTGCAAGATAACTAATTGTAACGGACTGGTTCGTTACAGTACGCATAACCTTAGCTAGTGAACCATCACCATATAACTTTTCTATGTTGGGCAATGCGATACCAATGATTCTCTGAGCTATTTTCCGTGGTCTGTCTAGCGCTTTTTTACTGTGACATGTGAGGTTGCCATAAAAACAAATTAAATTAAACCAGAGAATGGACTGGATGGTCAACTTACAAAACAACACAAGAAGAGTGTTATCTAATTGCATTTTCTTGAGTTAGCTTTCTTTTGTGTGGCATATACATTGCTTGACCAATCCAGACTGTTTGTTATGGTACTACCCAAATATTTATATTCCTTCACTTGTTGTACCACATCAACTTATGGTAAGAGGTTTGTTAAGTGATTATCTATCCCATATTAGCTTCCTCCCACAACTTCTACTTTTTCACTCTCATTTTATTAATTTTGGTTAGAGATTAACGCCTTAAACATTTGATGCCTCTTCCTCCATCTTAATCCTTTTTTAATTTAGAATCATGTTGTAACCTGGTGGAAAAAGAAAATGCATGTAGATACTTTCCATGACTTCAGAAATCTAATTTCCTGTAAATGGTTTTTTTCACATGTACATGTGGCGACTGGCTGGAATGCTCCCCAGGGAGTGGAAAATGTGCACACATTGTGTGCGGGTGAGCCTGAATCCGATGACCGGGGTAATAATATATCTGTAAAGCGCTTAGGCACATCGTTGGATCGGTGTATTGAGCGCTATATAAAAAAACAGATTATTATTATTATTTAAAATCCCATGTAACTTTGTCACAGTTCAGCGTTCTGTTTTCATACCCTGTTTAATCTTTATGAAAAAGAGGATCAGAGCTATCTTTTTTATGATGGCTATCTTTTTTATGATGGCTGCTTTTGAGCTTATTCATTCACCTTTTCCATTTTATTCTGTTGCACTATATCATATATCCTAGTATATTTGCTCATCTGAAAAATTGTTTTATAGAGTAAATTAATTGTATGTCTTATACATGGATGTACAAAGCCATTATAAGTTACACAATTTTCATTTTGTTTTAATATTATATTTTATAGACATATTAAGTCCTTGTAATTTAGAATGGACTCGTTTGTTGTAGATAAAGTTATATAAAGAGTATTTTTGAGGACTTGAAATGGCCTGTTGATACTGATAGTTATTTTGTGAATGTTGAATGTTATAGGAGATGTAATAAATGACTGTAAAATGCTACCTCAAACTTAATCATCTGTGCTTCAGAGTTATTGTATATTTTGAGTTTGGGGTCTTGAGGCAAATACTTTTTTTTCAGGATAATGTGCTTAAACTTTGTATTTTCCCCCAATGGTCCTTTACTTCATGTCTCAAAAGGATGAAATCAAGCATTTTGTGAATGCATTGTAAATATATAAAAATGAAAAGATATTGAGGTTACATGTCTACTACACTGATGATAATATTTGTAATGTGTATTGCATAAGTCATATATTTTATACACAAATAAATGAATACAAAGTGAAATATCTTGTGAATTTTCAGATCGTATTTGTTGGATCTACGTTGATCTATTAGTCTGTTACGGTCTCAAATTGTCAACATACTACTTTACAGAATGTGTTCATATTCAAGAAAACATGATCCTATGAAAGGAGTTTGAAACACCTGTGCCCGTATTCAATTTAACACTTGAACTATGTCAGTATATTCCTTTAATCGCAGTTTGCTTTCATCAAAGCATTTAACTTTTAATTCGCAAATGAAACCTGTGTATAAAGACTGCTTGATGGAAAAGGTGTCCCTTGTGTACAGGTTCCTTTTAACATGTTTCAATTAGAAACCATTTTCAAGGGAAAAGAAAAATGCGGTCTTCATAGACAGGTGGTCATTAAAGTGGATTTGCCCTGAACAGCCTATAATTCATGTTTAATCTTGTATCATTAAAATGTCTCCGGATAACAGTTGAAATAAAGAAACGGGGAGAAAAAAAGATAGGTGGAAATGCAATCAATTTATTCAATATACAATAGATTAAATATTGTACAAATATATACTTTTAAACCTTTAATATAATTCACCCCATTACATGAGCTTTGTACAATAAAGTTAATTCTAGAATTAGTAAATGTACACGGTTTATATACAAATTTACATACATAAGTATACAAAGTTTGCAAAGAAAAATGTATGAAAGAAATTTATATTTACATTCACTGAAAAGGAATTGTTCAAGGATAGCTGCCTGATCACAAATCATGATCACAAATAAACATCCTTAAAATATCAAAGTTTGATTCATATAGCTTATAGATAACATAATACAATAGATACCGTCTGTTCAAGGCCAGAAGGGCATTACATGTAACTCTGTGTTTAGTTAATAATAATGCCCTTTCTGGCTCTAAACAGACGATACATTTTATGAAAGGACGGTATAGTATGGACGGCTCTAATTGGTAATAATAAAGTAATTCTCATACAGAGCATAATATTATTTCTATACAATATATACAGATGTGATACAAAACAAAACATTTTAGTCCTAAGATAACATACCGGTAAGATTAAACGGTCAGGAACTAGGCTCATAATTTATGTATTCTTAATCGACTAATTAAGAAGGAAAACTTGAATTCACACTGCACCTGGGCTATTGTACAAGTGCTCTTATATTGTAAAATTGCTACTTGGACCACTTATCTTAGAAATCAAACATGTCTGTTCTACATTTAAGGTGGCAGTGAAATGCTTCAAAATCTTAAGCCAAGTGACATAAGCAGTGCAGTATCAACCCTTTCCCCCAACATCATCATAAACCACAAAAACGTTGGAGGATATATTTTCCATTTCTTACAGAGGAAATGGTGGTTTGTTTACTTCATGCAAACACAGATACATGTATATTGAAAAAAATAAATCAGCAGAATCATGAAGGAAGCATAGTTTGAGGGCAGCATCAGGAAATTCACCTACAAAATAGTTTCAAATAAGAAATGTCTCATACTCACTTTGCTGGCTATACATGCTCCTAAATAATATTACAGAAAATACTTCAGTGTCAATCTACAAACAATATTGCTCCTCTATTCCTATATACATTTGATTTAAAAAGTAAACACTTGGTAGGTATTCCAATATTTTAATGGTGGTTCAGAAATAAGAGCACCTAAGAAATATAATTGAAGTGACTGGAAGAACAGAAATAAAAGCAAATGCACAATAAACAAAACAGCAGTGGTGGTGTCATGAAAAGGAATAAATACAGCTACAGTTTCGATGGATAATACGAAAATGATAAGTACCGGTAGCTGGAAGCAAATTTCAGAAACATTCCAGAACTAGAAAGAATCTCCTGCTCACATAAGTTTGTTTCTCTTATTCTTCTCTTTCTTCTTTCTGATTGTTTGGGATATTCACACTTGTTATATACTCATTTCATGATATATATATATATTTATATATATATATATACACTCATAAACTCCCCAATACATAAATTAGTACAATAGAGCATAAAAGGATTTCAGTATTGATGTCTTTATAATATACTTTCAACAAAGGAATGAAAATTTAACACCTCCATGTACCTGTAGTTTTGTTTTATAGCCCAACTTAATACAAGAAAAACAAATTTGTCATACCGGTACTTTCCAATTTATTTTAGTTTTACCTTTAAATGGGTATATAAAGGCCACCTCACTGGTTGAAATGTAAATCCCATGGATTTGATCAAAATGTTTTCAATAAAGACTTATGATTTTTCCAAATATTCTTTTTCTCTTTCTGAGTAACAAAATCTGCCAAACCCCTGCAATCACTAATATGGTCATAAGACAGATCCTATGCAAGTACCTTATATCCATTCTATAATAATAATAATAATATTGGATTCTTATATAGCGATGTATCGGCCTTGCAAAGGTCCTCAAGGCGCTCCAACATTACCCGGCTATGCTAGGCTGCCAATTTCGACTATACTATTGTCAAGTTTCATTACATTTTTCTTCGTAAAAGTTGCTGAGCTTTTCGTGTCCGTCATAAGCTGAAGTAAGATCTACTGCTCAATGGTGCGGACCTCCCCCGAGGCTGCTGTACCAGGGGGTGCAGGCATACCAGGTGGTTTGTTCTTTGTCATCTTGCTGGTGTGCTCCAGGAGGGAGAGACAGACAAAGGCCCAGTTGTAGAGATTCTGGGCCGGCAGCGACCCATGCTTTGCTACAGCACCATGGGGCACATCTGGAGGTGTATCAATGAAATTAAACATGGCTTTAAAATGTGTATTGAGTTCATCTTTAATTGACTGAGAATATAACCAGCACTGAATGAGATGCTGAGAACTTAAAGTATGATTATAGAAAGCTGCTGGTAAGGTTACTAGATGAATATAAAACCGAAAACTATTGTAAATTGCTCACGGGGCATAAGAAATTTGCAAACTGCAAATCTCAATGTTGTTGATCAGCAAAGGAGGATATGATAGATATTTCCTTAAAAAGTTAAGAGACTCAAGCACAATGTACAGCAGTCTAGTCAAGCAGGGTCATCATCGTCACTCATAGATAACCATCATCTAAAGCTCCAACAATTAAAGCTCTAACCCAAAATCTTAATCAGTTCATTGGCTCTGCAAGATACATAGATGACCTAAGTTTGGCAGGAATCCATCAATCTGTTCTTTAGATAATGCGATCACAAGAACGGGACGTACGGACAACCCCAAAACAAAATGCCTCCGGCCGGCTACTTCAAAATGAATGAATGTGTTCACACTCACCTTTAAGATGCTTAGAAATCATTTCAACGATTCCAGGAATGTGTTGAGCCGTGGGATCAAACTCCTCGATCTTCTTGATCAGCTCAGGACCAACAAACTGCAATTCAAACAGGATGGATAGAAGACTTATAATTCAAATTTCCATTTTTTAAATCTCACATCTCCTGCCATTTTGATGCCTACATCTCCTTCATCTCTATTTCCAATAAAGAATTTCTTGCTTTCTTGCATGCAAAAGTTGTGCAAGAATTTCACAGTATTGATTGTTTTTATACACATACTTTGCAACAACATTGTGTAAAGTTCTGACTGTATGCATAAATATTAAACCATGCAACCAGTACAAATGAACTTTCAGGTCACATTGTGAGCTGTAAAGGCATTTAAATCAAACTTTTTGAGGATGAAACCTTTAAAATAGATACACGTATATGTTTTTTATTTTGTAAAGAAATTTTTTAGAACCACAAGGGTGTTAAAGGATATTACTTAACTATCTCTCAGTAGATGAAATGTTGAGTTACTTTTACATCAAAAAAGTGAAATTAAAATGAGTAGGGTTTGTATAAAATTGTCATCTGAGGAGTTGTATGCTTACCTGCTTGCAAGTGTTCCATGCATCCAGCTCACCTTCCTCATACTTGTCTCTATAAAAGAGAGCGAGGACGGAGACCAGAATGCTATGGATGACCTTGGGAGGATCCTTGTAGCTCTTCAGCTCAGCAAAGGCCTGAGCATTGAGCTTGCTGACCGTGTTACGCAGGTCAGTCAGCATGATACGGTCAAACATGATGTCGATACGTGATTCCTCGCTACCCTTCTCCGCCTCTGGATTGTGCATGGACAAAAAGAAGGCATGTAAGATATTTATTTTTCATTTATTTCTGATATTTATACAGAGAGGCACATATATCACCAATTTGATGTTCTTTAATGAAATAACTGATCATTCAAGAATTATTCTTGCATCATTTAAAAGAAATATGTGAATGGATTTTCAATTTCAATAGAAAATACATTTAAACACGAAAATAAAATAAAGAATAGATGAAAAAATGATTGAGTTTTGAAGCGAGTACACATGAAAACTGATCAAGAACTCACAGTAGAATCTTCTTGTAGTAATATATAGTTTTCTTGTAGAATAATGTATGACTTCTGTCGTAAAGAATATATATAGCAACAACAATAAAGAATGATTGTTACTTAATTTTGGAGCATATCTTTTCAAGTCCTTAGCAAATCTCTAAATTTATTAATATGCATAGTGAGCAACACTTTAGAAAATTCTGACCATACATCATCTGCAAAAAGCTCAGTGCTTAGAACAATGGTCTGAAAACAAATTGGTCCTGGATTTTTAAAATAAGTCAAAGACACCATTTCCTGTACATAAGGAAATCCAAGGTCCCCTTCTTGCCTATATCTACATGTACTTCCATCTACTCTCTCAGCAATTCAAGGGGGAAATAAAAACAAATCAACCCGATAATCAATCAATCAATCAATCAGCAATCGAGGTGTGCTTTAGACCATGGGGGTCATTCACAAAGAACCTAAGTCGAACTTATCTCTAAGTTGGACTTAACAATTATGGAAAGCTGTTAGCATCTTTGAAAATACTTTGTAAAATTATTTTAAAAGGCATACAATGTTGAATCAAATCATTCATAGTTTCTATTATCATGAGAGATTTCATGTTCCTGATATGAAAAGTCTAAAAAACTTCAATTTTTTCTTTTGAATATATTTTATTTTAAGGCTACAAGTGGCTCTCCATATTTTCTAAGTCCAACTTAGAGTTAAGTTTGACTTTGAATCTTTGTGAAACACCCCCCATGTACATGGTCCTCTACTCACCCAGTACAATCTTCCTGTCGCCTCCTGTAGACTCCTGGGACACTTCCTTGTGAGCAGCCTGCAGGAGTTTGAGCATCCTCTGGACCTCCTTGTTCTCATGGCCTGGGAGCTGCTTCAGGTCACCGATGCTCAGATCAACCAGAGCCAAACAGCGCCCATCTACGTCTCGCAACGGGAAAGCAAGATGGCGCTGACCGTAAGCGTCGGCCGTCACCGTCTCAGAGTTGTCCACGGTCTTGAACAGGTAATCCCTGGAGGGGAAATAGAACAGAGCTTTGGAGTTAGAATCTTATCTCTTAAAGGCTGTCTGTACTAGTTTGGCTAGGAGGGATTAGACCACCCAGGAAGGTCACTGACAGGTGGCTATCTCATCAACTCAACTCTCAATTAGCATAATAAGAAAAAGAGGATCATGGGGGACCAATGGTCACCGATTAGGCATTGTTTGTTATATAGAGGGTGCAAGTAGCTTCAAGTAGTGCAGTAGGCCTTTAATAAAACTTGTACAGTGGTAGATTTCTACAAACAAATCTAGCAATGATGTATTAGTAATGCTGTCATTAATGATATCATCTAATGAGGGACAGTGAGCATCAACTTCATGTTGACAGTATAACTACTTTTCTGACTCAAACTCTGCAGAATATATATCAACTTCTAGCAACTCTGATTTGATGGGAAAATAGCAACACAAAAACATGTTGATGGAAGGAAGCTTCCCTCTTGAACAAAAAAACAACCATGTGATCTTAGTTTTATTGACATCTTTAATAGTGAAACAGGAATTAAAATCGAGTTTGAAACTAGCTTTTATCAATTAAGTAGCTGTGAATGATGATGGGTTTACCTGAAGAGGTTTTCTTTGCGCTCCAAGCGTGAGGGACGTTCATGAACAGTGATAGTTCCTTTCTTATCCGTAGTTATCATCCTACGCAGCACAAAGTCATCAATCTAAAACAAAAATAAAATAAAATAAAAATCAATCCAATCCAAACAACGCATGGTAATCATCATTATTGACCAATGAGGTACAAATGAATCCTTAACTGATTTACTCAAATAGTCAGTTATTTGCTCTGTTTTTACATTTCATAAGAAATGGTGCAATTAAAGGTGAATGTGATGGGAAGAATGAAACGGAAGACATGGAATACACATCTGATAAAAGGAAAAGGGAGAGAGAGAGAGGGGGAGGAAGAGAGAGATGGGGATAAAGAGAAAAAATAGGAGGAGAAGAAGGGACAGAGAATATATCATTATTATCAAAGGATGAGAGAGAGAGAGATGGGGGACGGAGTACAAAACATAGAAGTACTGGTAGTTAGCAATGTGAAGGAAATGATATTCAATAATTGAAAATCTTTAAATCAATTTTATTAGTTATGATAAGTTTTAAACATCTTTTAAAGTTAGTGAGAATGAAAATGATATAAGTACCATTACAATTATCTGCAGCAAAGAAGAACATGTTTAAAAAATAATGAAGTTTATAGTTACACCCAATATTACCCCTCACCTTTCTTGAGTCAGTCTCTACGAAGTGGAAAACAGTTTTCTTTGTCTTACTTAGAATGGGAGGCCTACGCAATTCAAACTCCTTGATTAGTAAAACCATGCAGAATAGGAAAAGAACAAACAGAACAAAGACATGCACACAATGAAGAGAGTAGAAATGATGACAGAAAATAGACAGTGTTATCAGCTAGTGCAAAGGTATAAAGAGGCTATGAGTGAACATGGAATGAGAGTTCAAAGTGAAAAATATTCTGTAAAGCAACATGGTAACCATGGTGAACATGAACACAATAAGAGATATATGTAATAAGGAGAGTTTAAATTTGTATAAAACTGAAGGCAATGAACATCATGACATATAACTTATACACGTAACTTTGTCAGAATCACATTATAGGAACCCACATATTCAAAGCCATCAAGATTCTAGTACTGTTTTGGCAAGAGTATTAAACAAACATGCATGGTGCACTAGCTAAGAGACCAATAGTAACCATTCTAAGGAATTGAAACTATATTGATGAAATATAATGTTTAAATTATTTAAATCCATACTATTCAAAAGAATTGTCCAGTATAATGCACATTTTGTACTCTTGGTGTTCCAACAGTGTTTTATATTTTGTAAGTCAAGTCAAGCATGTCCGATATAAACACATAAATTATTTCAAGAATTCTACCTCTCCCCAAGAGGCAAGATCCCTTAAAATTTGAATTACTCTCCTAAAAACCCTGCACCTAATGAGCTATTATGTGATTTTACTTGATGCCATGCGCGGCTGCCCATGCACATTATCAACATTCCCATACCAAGATTTGAATCAATCTTTGTCTAAGAGACACTAAAAGAAATAGTAAAATAAATCTATACATGACACAAACAAGGCATGCTACTGAAAAGGATGAAAGTCGTATAGCTTACATCATGAATATTAGAATGCAGAATTGAGGCTAGTAAAAACAAAAGTGGATTATTAAACATGATAGAAAGGAAACATTAATACAAAGATTGTATTTGGAAATAAAGAGAATGTTAGTAGAACTTTTATAGAAAAGATGTTATGAAAACAAGAACGCACGTATAACAAAGTTGTGTAATTTCAAGAGTGTTTTTAAACATGTAATAAAATAGAAAATTAAGAGCAGTGGTTCAGGATGATTTTTTAATGGAATAATGGCAAGGCAAATCTTCAGAGCAATGAATATGATTGTTGAAGACAACAGAGAAGAGAACCGGTGACTGTAATAATGTAGTAACCTTTTAGGAGGATCAGAACACTAAAGAATGAAAGAAGAAGTGAAATGACCTAATGATGGGAAGGGTAATCAGATTAAAGGTACTCATCAAAACTTGATTGAGGAAAAATGGAAGTGGCTGAATGTGTAATCATTCCATAACAAAGCAAGACAAAAGTTTCAGGCAATCAAAGATCATGTTTCCTAAACTTACAAAGAAATTTTATCCCTTTTTTATTTCCATGTTTTCCGAATACATTTCCGATCAAAAAGAAATTCTGGGTGAATTCTATAATTGACCAGAAGTGTGTTTCCTAGATGAATATTACACCCAGCATTATAGTACCAGTATACTTTTTTTTTCCTTTTTAGTTTTCAGTTTTATAGACCCCATAAAATGCTAGTACCTTTAAATGATTTATCTACTGAAATGCAAAGTTGAAGCAAAACAGGGTGATAGAATCAAGGGTAGCATATTAGAGGGGAATTTAAGACAACTGAAATTTGAGAATTGAAAACCAACAAAGAGATATTGCACATGGCAGGGCGAAAACAAATTGCACTGATAGGATTAGTATAAGGAGAGAAAAGTCAAATACTTTGGTCATGTTAAAAGGCACCAAAGCCTCAATGTATTGGAGGGAATTAGTGTGGAAGTAACTAGACCGAGAGGGAGACCCAGAATCAACTGGGAAGAGAATGTCAAGAACTGGAGTGGACTAAAATTGCAAGAGCTAGTGCACCAAAATGGCAGAAAATGGAGAGATGTTGCAATCAACCTCCGAACCGGGAGAAGATACTTAGAAGGATAGATAGATGTGATGAAAGTCTTCATACCTTATCATCTGGTTCAACCAGGAAGACATTGATCTCCTGGACATGAGGACTTCGTCTGTGGATCCACGAGACGGCACTCTCTGCGATGCGCAGCGTCTTGCGTCTCACCTCCACGTACTGGTACGCTGTCGCAAAAGACTTGGCCACACCCTATATTGAGGGGCAAAATGAAACCAGAGTTTTAAATAAGTGTATATTAATTATATATTCAAAACACTTTTCTGGATAGTTAACAAATCACTTGCAATATCATCTCTGTGGTGATAGCTTTACTATTTATAAATGATAGTTATAAACATTACTAGTCAAACTAATGCTAGTGAAACTATTAATCCATCATCATTAACCAGAAGCTTGCTGAAAATTGAGATTTAGATGATAGAATGATGCAAGTAGAGAGCCCTTGATAACAAGAATTATTTTTTGCCTCCTCATTTATCAGCAGCACAATTTCTATGTAAGCTCATGTGAGGTACTTCTTTTTAAAACAGTGGATGCTTTATGAGGTCATTAGGTTATTTAGTGCGTCATGTAGGTATAAGTCCTCATCTATTTTTCAGCACTCTAATCTCCCATCACTTTTTAACTTAACATCATCTTCAAGTCGAATGGAGGAACTTAGCTGGAAGAAGCAGATTTCATGCGTGATGAAGATACTCTTATCATGAGGGTCATCATCAACAAACCAAACACATGTTTCCTATAATAGCTCTTGGGCGGTATATCTTTCTAAGACATTACATATTTCTCTCTCTTGGAATATCCAGGGGTGATAGTGAGCACTAAAAAAAAGGGTCCCCCCCCCCCCCCTCAACCACGTCCCTGTTGAGTAAAAAAAAAAAAAAAGAGGATTTTTTTTTTTTGGGGGGGGGGGGGGGGGAGGGAAGTGGCATTTAACAACATTCCCCCCTTGAGAATAAGAAAATTGGGAAAAATCTGGAAAAATCAAGAAAATTGGGATAAACTCGGGAAGAAAAAAAAAAAAAAAAATTGGGGGAAGAAAAAAAACAGGAAATTGTTTTTAAAAATCGGGAACCAAATTAAATTGGGTAATTATCAGAATATCTTGCTTTGTGTGCAAGGAATTGTGTTTTGAAGGATGGACTAGCTTACCTGGAAGAAGCTGATTTCATGCGTGATGAAGATACTCTTATCATGAGGGTCATTCAAGGTATCGATCCCCATCAAACCAAACACACGCTTCCTGAAGTCCTTGAGCGGTATCACCAGGAACGAACCTTGGCGGTCCTACCAAAAATGAAAAACAGAACATATTTGAACGTTGAAAAAATGAACTAATACATAGCTCCGTGGTTATAGAAAGATCTATGACAAAAATGTTAGGAAAGTTGGTTTTAAATGCTTCTAAAATTTACCCCCAAATCTATAAACAAAACAGCTTAGCCTTGCCTTGTGATGTGGAATGTGCTAACTGAATGAGAGTCCTTTCACATATCATATGCTTAAATGTTATTGAAAACAAATCAACACAAAATTATCTTTTGATAGGATGTACCATTATTTTATGAATTAACTTATCAGGAATGGTTTGTCAAATTCTGTCTGAACAAAATATGAGGTACAAATCTTGTTGTTATCCTACCCTCCTGTTTGCCTATCATGTCTTACAAAGTAGGACATAAGTTTGAATTTAAAGAATACAAAGAATTATATTGTTCATGAAACATGGATCTTCATATGCCATTTGTGAATATTTGACTATATTTCTATTAAACAGCAGTTCTCTACTTATGTAAGAGGCAGCATTTATGGAGCTATGTTCATTAAACAGACAAAATGTGTAAAGCAGATTCAGATGAAAATAAGTCTACAGTTTATCAATTTGAAATGGAGAACATAAAAAGATATAAGAACATATATTTTATATCTATAAAATATAAAAGTGAGGTGCTTATAAAAAGAGTTTGCTTTTTATATAAGTGAATATTATTCAAAATGAGAGAAAATGGTCAGTAAAACAGAAAATTTGAATAGGATGAAAGAGGGATAAAGAAAAACCATGACAACAAAACACACATGAAAAGACAACACTAAACACCATGTTTAACAGGTTACAAAATATGGCATTAAGTGAATTAATTGTATGAGAAATTGGAAATTGATTGCTTGTGATAGTGTAGTGTAGATGACATGAAAATGAAAATGGAGATAACCGTTACTTAACGGTGAGCGAGTTTTTTGTATGAAATTACAAGTTAGACTGTCAATTAATACACTGATGAACTATTGACAAAAAGACATCAGAAATTCCTGATTTAACATAATTTTGTAGCGCTACAGAGCTTTACAGAGTTGAGGATCTTAAACAAAACCTGCTTCTCACTGGTAGCACTCATATCCTGTTAAGTCAAACTCTAATATATAGCCCTGAATTAAGCTAAGCTAGCTACTATCATGGGACATAGGGATTCTACCAGGTATCCCTGAACCACACCTAGGTTTAATAGGAGAGGCAACGGAATGTTAAATGCTTTGTCTGAGTATTTTTAAGCACCATGGCAGGCATGGATTCAAACACCAAATTTCCTAGTAGAAAGTCAAATCAGTACACTGTACCAATACTGACTGCTTCGAGGAGCATGGTTAAAACTATATTGCCCAAGGTCATGATCTCAAAACTTTACTGTGCCCTTCGACTTTGTCTCAAGACATAGTACAGTCTCTAGATCACTGAGGAGATATCCTTAATTATGACCCCTCCAAATAATTGATCAATATTTGTTTTATATACCACATCCCACATGTCAACTCTCAAAAAAGAAATTTTTACCAAAAATAGCTGTCAAAATGTATTTGGAGGAAAAATTACTTGTTTAAAGGTACTATGTCCCTTTTGCAGCCAACCTCAAATTCTGTAGAAAAACGTTGCAGGAATTATGAATATGTCATGTATGTCCTATCTGTGAAATTTGAACGTTAGCAGTGTTCTAATATTCAAATTATGCAAGGAAACCCATTTACTTGCTAGACTTCACTGTCAGACACTATTGAGTGACTGACTGGCTTTTTTTCTTCTTTGGTAATAAAATACATAAAATGAGCTGTAAAGGGTACATGAGCATTTGTCTACATCAATAAGCCACTTCTTGTGATGGCCAAAATTAAACTGATTGAATCTTTGCGCAGTATAAAACGTATGACCATTCGGTACAATGGTCTGAAAATCAAGACTATTACTTATTGGCTCTATAGCTTCTAAGTCGTTTTGACAACTAATAGTCGTTATTTTCCCACTTGACGAAGACATTTTCAAGCCCCAACTTTTTTAGGGAAGTTCTAAATTAGTATTATCTTTCAAATGCCGTTGGAATTTAACCTTTTCATTTTTTTTGGCCTGCAAATGGGACATAGTACCTTTAAGAGAGTTGTGAATATCTAGGCTATTTCACTGCACGTATCCACTGATAAGTTCATGTGCCACCATTGTGTGCGCAAGCAGAACTATATGCTCGTTCAATACTTTGGCGATACTGACCAGCAGTATAAGTAGCATTTTCAAGCCTGCACTTTTGACTAATCAGAGGCCTAGAATCTTCATATGCGATGTATAATATAACATTAACAGGGCCCCCAATTGGACATTAATTGTCTAAATGTTAACATTTAGTGAACACATCTATGTTGTGATAGCAGTTAGTGCCTTTAAGCTACATGTACATGACTGCAGGCCATGCAGTGCCATCCATACCTTGTATCGTATACAAAGACAACTATTAAACACATACACACACAAAATGAAAATGTGCTAGTGAATCAATCATTTTACCCATTAAACTATGCTTAATTGCTGACAGAAAGTTTGTTGTAAATACAGAGGTAGATAAATTAACATAAAATGGGTGAAATAGTGAAATTTACCAATCTTTTTGAGAAAGCTAAATTTTTTGGAAATTCATGTTTATCATGTTCTATTAAATTCTGATTTTTAAGAAATAAAAACCCTTATGAGTTACTATTGTCACAAAAGCATACTGTACACATACTATTTGTGTACAAAATGTTGTAAATTTTGAATGATTTTCTATAACTAAACAAAATAACATGACAAATACATTAATTATTACCTATGATTAATAAGATTTAACCAACATTCAAGCAGCAGCCCTCTACCCCCCCCCCCTCCATATAAATATAAAAGTTATCATTCTCCAAAACCTGCCTGCTTCTTCCAAATCTAGACCCTATATCATCAGTAGCACATGAACTCTAGGTACCGGATACCAGATTTTAAAATACCTACATAATCACTATTATGGGTTATGGACACAAACAATCATACAGCAACAAAGTTCAAAGGTCGGACTGCACTGCAAACTAAGGGTTATATTAGCACATTGAACACTTACTCTGGCAGGGTCATAATCATCTATGGATATCTTCTTGTATTTCTGAACGCGTGCAAAAAGTGCAAAGTTTACAATAATAAGAAACACAGACTTCAAAGTAAAGCAGACTATTAATAAAACAAAAACAGATTTGCCTCGCTTACAAAATAAACATTAAAGACGAATTGACCTGTTAAGAACTGGTACTTTTAAGTTGACATTCAAAAGTATACTTGACATTAATACATATTAATACATTAATATATATATTTTCTGATAATTACTTCATACAAAATCTTGGTACTTATTTCAAATTTAATTAACCCCCCCCCCCCCAAAAAAAAAAGCAATGGTATCATATGATACACCCATTACTCGATGACAGACATCCATTAAAAACAACAAAGACAAAAAAACTAGTATCCGAAACATGCAGTTGCGAGGCAAAACTTCTACCACAAGATAAAAAGCTCCAAACTGCAAAATATCACCACAATGTACAATTATGTATACAAGTACAAGTGACTCTAATACACCATCACTTGTATAACAGCTCAGTGAATGAGCAACGTATCATATAGGTAAAGCATCGAGTTTACACTATCTCATGAAACCATGCAGGAAAAATCCATTAAGTGTGTTTCCTAAAGCTAAAGACCTTCTAAGTATATACCAAGACTATCACCAAAAGCTGAAGACCAGAAACATCCATAACTGTATCTCAAATATCTTGGTGTGAAAGAAAACACATTTCTAGTATAGACCAAAGATGTATTAAACCAGAAGCCAACCTGCAGTTTCTCTTTTTATAGATGAATTCCCAAATTGTTTGTGCTAAAGTTGATACCAGGGAACCACAAAGGCGTGAAAAAAACAGAAAGATTATTATCTGAACCTTCTGATATGATAGTTTATTAATCTTTAGATCTATATAAAGTCCTTTAATATATCATAAGATTGCAATGAGATTGTGATGAGATGTAAGTTACCGGGCATTGATGTTGTTTAATGGAGTTCACAGTTGATTCCAAAAGTTATATTACAGGGTTGTATGTATAATTATTTTTAAGAACGTGATGTGTTTACCGGTACATTTATTTTCTTAAATGATAAAGAAAGCAATTGAGCAAAATTACTTGACATATATGTAGTTATATGGTATGTAAAAGAAAAGAAAAAATTGCTGTAAAGAACTAATGACAGAGTAATGTAAAAGACTAAATCAAATTTAAAGGGGCATGTTCCCCGTATTCCAGAGGGCGTTCAAAATACGTACACGCTGGCGGACGGTGCTATAGCTGCCTATTGACCCCAACAGAATACGACTCTTTTGCAGATGGCATGTTACGATAACTACACTGGCGGGAACGTGCCCTTTTAAACAGGTTTGAAATACTACAGAAGGAACAGATATGAAACACGTACATGCACATATAACTCAGATAGTTGCCAACCTCCAACAAATGTGTGTAAAACAATGCAATGAAACCAAGAAATATTAAACACTTAGTATTACTGCACCAACCCCCAAAGAAACTATCAATCGCATGCCAAGAAAGAAAGTGAGATAGAGAAGATGGAAACATTGCATTCCAATCAGAATGGAGAACTTACTCCTGGTCTCTAATTTTGTGATAAACATAAATGATAACAAATGAAGAAAGTATAAACAGTCATGCAGACAAGAAAGTTGATAATGTCATGCTTTCAGAAATAATTAAGAATCATCATGCTGTTTTTACCACGAAAGGAAAATTATGACAAATGAGACAAGATTTAGAAAATAAATGGGATGGCAGAAAATGTTTCATTTTCCTCCTTCTTGTTACCTCCTCAAGCACAGATGGCCGAAAGTCTTCGTCATCCCATTTCTAGATTGATCATTGGATGAATTCAAGAGTAAATTCATGACTCTAAGCTACTACACAATCAACTTTAGAATACATTCTTCACCACTGAGTTTGACGTAAAAATGGATGGATTTTACTATAAATCATGAAAAAAAGAATATATCAATGATTATGATACAAAAGTCATGGGTGTTCATAACTTTATAACAGTGTGAATTAATGGATGAAACATTCAATTCTTGATCGTGGTATAATGAAGATCATGCATGGAAACCGGATATTTCCCTAGAGCTTAAAATAGTATTTTTACATTCCTAGACACTAGCTGGATATTGTAGAAAATACAGAAAAGCAAATAAACTATAATTTCTTTTAAAGTAATAATTTTTTTAAGACTGCATTTTTTTCAAGGGTATCATCAAAAGTGACAGGAATTTAAAATTGCTAAAAAAAAAAGTAGAATTTAAACTAGAAATTACATAAAAATTGCATCTTTACTACATACAATTAAGGAGGAATTTTGAAATTAAATACTAGCTTGTGGCTATATATTTGTGGAGTATATAAATATGAATGGATCGACAATCAATGAATCCTTTCTTTCTCTCCTCCCTTCTATTCTTCATATACCTCTCTTTGCAATGACATACATGTCACCTGGAAAGATTGAATAGCCAGCATTGCGTTGAACTCAGTTATATTGCCATTACAATAAAACTGTGCATCGATCATCAGATACAATTAATAGCTCAATTCGTATTTGCCCATAGTGCACTATAACTGTTTCCTGTATACAAAGCACAACAGCAAATCAAGGGTGTGATGAAAAGAAAAAGAAAGATTTGACTTACTTTCGTCAGCTCGTTCAGGGTTCCAAAACATGATACTACCATGGTTCTGAACTCGAGGGACATGGATGGGTTTGCCACTGTCTATTGATGAGAAACTGCATAAGAAAAGAGATGGAGGAGGGGGGAAAGAGAGGGAGAGATAATAAAATTGAGAAACATAAACATGGATTATAAACCATCAAGATCGAGGCCTACTCTAAATTAATATCTTGTGATCTCCAATTTGGAGGAAGCATTTGGTAATTGGAGAACAGACATATGAGCACCCGAATGCTTTCTCAGCAACACAGGTTAAAACAATTATCAAACAAGTTCAGAGCAATTTATTGCATCCTTAATAGACTGAATTCCAGGGTGTTTAGATATAGCTGCCATTATTATTCTTTTTCTTTTCAGTCTCTGCTTTTGTGACCACGTGATGTACTAACAAGAAATTTGGCAAAAAGTCAAGTCCAAGCCACACAATATCTATGAAACTTGTATTATGAAAAGAATAGTGTATAACTTTTTATTTATTTGAGTTGTTATTATTTTATTTTTTAAAATAATTTTTTTAATTTAGTTAATAGTTAATAGAGGGTGGGCCGGAAGGAGGGGGGGGGGGTGGGGGGGGGGTGGGGGGGCAGAACAGCAAGAGGGAGAGGGGGAAGGCAGCTTTGCAGTGGATTGCGTGACATTGGTTTTAATACCTGGTCCCGTTCATATCTCTGTGTAAGATCTTACCTGATCCCCTTCATATCTCTGTGTAAGATCTTATTAAGCATGAAGCCAGCATCGTCGGGCGTGGCAGCCACGTAACGAAGACAGGTCGGGCCACGAGCTGGAGCGGGCATCGTTCCTCTCAAGCAGACCGATGTTAGCACTGATGCGCTTTCCTCGACCATGCTGGTCAGCATCCTAGTGAGAAAGAGAGATAAAAAGGGAACCACATCAAAATTCTGTGTTCAAGAAATTTCTATAAGTAAAGTAGCTTTCTCCATCAATTATTGGTATTGCCAATCCACTCTGGTCATTAGCTGTTACAATACGTAATCCCATGTATTCATGTTGGCTTGGGGTTATTTTTAGGGCAGGTGGTAATTTTTTTTTTTTCATTTTACAGCTTGCTGCTCTACCATTACTATAGGATGTGAGGGGTTGGATAAAAAAAGAATTCATAACAGTCTTTAATAATGAAACAATGCATTGGTGCAGAATATTACGGTTAGAGTTAGGGTTAGCACTAAGGTCATAATTACGGTTCGGTTTACTTGTGAGAAGGGGGTAGTTTTGCAGATGTTCCGAAGTTTCACCACAAGTACTCCAGATTGGCTTTCAATTTCAATTATCTGTCTCATGACTCATTATATCTTATAAATGCTACTACATACAATATTTCTACGTCATTCTGTCTGATTGAAGTAAAAAGGATGCTAACTCTATATTACAGCACATATTAAGTTAACGCCCTTGTGGCTTAATTCAAACGAACAATAATGTGATGTCACATGTGGCACAAACCTTGTAGAGT
>JAVYIG010013527.1:0-42500 GCA_035222895.1 Strongylocentrotus droebachiensis
TTTTGGCGTTTCATTAAATTATTATAGAAAGTATTCGTTGAACCGTGCTTGACTCTAATCCTTGTCTGAATGAAGCTTCCCCCTCCCGCGCGAAGCGGAAGTTTTGGCGTTTCATTAAATTATTAGAGAAAGTAGACGATTCGTTGAATCGTGCTCGACTCGTCTAAATGAAGTTTTCCCCTTCCGCGCGAAGCGCGGAATTTTTGGCGTTTCATCACAATATAGAGAAAGGAAGACGATTTGTCGTACCGTTTTCGACTCTTAATAAGCCATATTTGTCTGAATTCAGTTTCCCCCTCTCGCGCGAAGCGCGGAAGCTTTGACATTTCCTTAAATTATTAGAGAAAGAAGACGATTCGTTGTACCGTTTTCGACTCTTAATAAGCCCCATTTGTCTGAATTCAGTTCCCCCCTCTCGCGCGAAGCCCGGAAGCTTTGGCGTTTCATTAAATTATTAGAAAAAGTAGACGATTCGTTGAACCGTGCTCGACTCTTAATCCTTTGAAGTTTCATTAAATTATGAGAAAAAAGCAGACGATTCGGTGTACTGTTTTCGACTCTTAATCCTTATCTGAATTCAGTTCTCCCCCTCCCGCGCGAAGCGCAGAAGTTTTGGCGTTTCATTAAAATATTAGAGAAAGTGACGATTCGTTGAACCGTGCTCGACTCTTAATCCTTGTCTGAATGAAGCTCTCCACTCGTCTAAATGAAGTTTTCCCCTTTCGCGCGAAGCGCGGAATTTTTGGCGTTTCATCAGCAATATAGAGAAAGGAAGACGATTTGTCGTCGTACCGTTTTCGACTCTTAATGAGCCATATTTGTCTGAATTCAGTTTCCCCCTCTCGCGCGAAGCGCGGAAGCTTTGACGTTTCCTTAAATTATTAGAGAAAGAAGACGATTCATTGTACCGTTTTCGACTCTCAATAAGCCCTATTTGTCTGAATTCAGTTCCCCCCTCTCGCGCGAGCCCGGAAGCTTTGACGTTTCCTTAAATTATTAGAGAAAGAAGACGATTCGTTGTACCGTTCTCGACTCGTGAAATTAAGTATTCCCCTTCCGCGCGAAGCGCGGAATCTTTGGCGTTTCATCACAATATAGAGAAAGGAAAACGATTCGTCGTACCGTTGTTGACTTTTAAACCTTGTTTGAATTTAGTTTCCCCGAACATTTTAAACCTTTGATTTCTTTAGCTGATATTATAGGAAAGTGAAACTTCGAGAAAATACAAGTATTGTAGTTGTAGTCACTCTCGAAGTCGTCACAGCAGATAAAAAGTCACAGTTCGTAGGGAAAAAACTTGTCGGCCGACCGACAATATACATCTCACCGACTTCAAACTTCTGCATTGATATTAGTACACGAGGATCGAGCAAGAATACCGACACAGCTGACCCGACACAGCAACATATTTGACCGTGTCTTTCTTGCTCCCTCGACGAGACGACTCCACCCAGCAACCCCCTTCTCTCTTTTACTCCAACTCCTCTTCTCTCAGGCTCTTACCTCTCCCTCTCTTTCATCCCCCGTTTCTTTTGTTTCCCTTTTACTTTTCTTTTCTTCTTTCTTTTCTTTCTTTTCCTCTCCTCCCTCTTTTTCTTTTATCTCTCTCTCTTTCTTCTCTTTTCTCTCTCTCTCTTTTTTCTCTTTTCTTTCCTTTCTTTTCCTTTCTTTCCTTTCTTTTCCTTTCTTTCTTTTCTTTTCCTTTTCTTTTTTCCTTTCTTTCCCTTTCCCTCTCTTTTTTTCCCTCCCCCTTTTCTCTTTTTTCCCGACGGCAGCGCAATTTTACCGACAAAATCCTGACAGGTGGGGGGGTGTCGCACCCCCCCACACCCCCCCTTTGGCGACGCCCCTGTATACATGTGGTCAAGGTGGATGTCCTTCGTCATTTACCACTTTCAACTCTTAGTCTTACAGGAAACATTTATTAAACCAACATCCACAAGAAGAACCTGAACCTGAAGTTGTACAGGGTATGGAGGGTCTAGTTGATGCTGATTTGGGTGTTGCTGTTGGTGAAGTGCATAATCCTGCAGCAGATGATGCATTTGATGATGATGATGATGATAGGATAGGCCTACTACAAGAACAAGATGGAGCAATGCATAATGACAGTACAAGATCCAGCTGCATTTTTCATTGGTTCTCTTTTATCAAACACCAACATGACCCAAGAGTGTTATCTGCTGCAACAGCTTTGAATACTGATATTGTTGACAGTTTAAGCAGCAAAGCTATTCAGACTTTTGAGGCCTTGGGTATTGACCTGGAGAATGAAGAATGTAAGAATATCTTAGCTGAATTTGATTCAAAAACAAATATTCACAAGGTAACAGCTATTATACTAACCGACCAATCAGATCAGGTTATGCAGTCAGCACTCGATGTTAAGTGCTGCATATTGTTATAGCACTCGTTTTCTGCACTCAAATATTCAGCACGTTTCGGTTTCCTTGTTAAAGTTAACCCGTCAAGTGCTGATTTTGGCACTTCAAGTGCAGAATCTCACTCAGCACCCAACATTTAGCACCTCAGTTTTTTGCGTGTATGATAATTTATATTTTTTTAAAGACTGCAGAGGCTTCCCCGTGCAATCTAAAAAATAAAGGGAAGACAATGAAGCAAACCAACACTTTAAAATATTATGGGTATACTATTTAGCATCAGATGCATGGGAAAAGTATTCATGCGATAAAGAAGAATGGCAAAGGATAAACCACTCCGTAATAACTAGAAATATGAAGTTATGAAAAACAATAGGTTCCCCATTTCACATCACTATTTCTCTATGATATATGTATAGCCAGGGAGTTGGAATGGAACTCCTTGGTCTAGCATTGCATGTTATATTATGTATGCATTGTCTTGTTAAATCTATATTAATCTTGTTATGTGGAAACGGTTGAAGGATAAAATAAACAAAACAAAACAATGAAAAAAATCTGTACCAATAGTATAGCCTTCTAAGGTGATTCAATGTTGCAGTGTGATTAAAATATGCAGAATGAACATACAACATAAAACTTCTGGTTTTATCTGGACAGTTCTTCTCAAGAAGAGTGACAATAAACAAAGAGGTTGAAAGATGATTAAAAGCTACAGAGGCCTGGTTGTTGAGAATTATGAATCCAGAAAAGATACTGAAGAATGTTAAAAAAAGCAAGAGCAAAACCATATCACTCAGGAAGAGGCAATGCAATTTGTTGGTCACATAATTATACGGAAAGGATAATCTAGAAAAAAAAATTACATAAAAGACTGATGGAAATTTAATAGAAACATGGGAAGGCAATTATGTCTAACATAATTATTTGGATAGATAACTCGACCAGGTCGAGCTGTCAAGGGTAGGTGGTCGGGTTATCCCCGATGCGATCTCTCAATCCTATCGATGGTCGACATGTGCCACGAAAAGATGAAAACGTGTGTCGATTGTCATTGATATCTAGCTAGCCGCACTCGGTCATCGAGCATCGAATACAATTGAAGGCATATCCGAGTATTTGAAATAGAAGAACGACGTAGCCATGTCATCAATTTCAAGTGCTCCGTGCCCCCAGCTTGCTGGTAATTTACTCCTAAAAGTTTTTATTAGTAATAGTATATGATAAGTATTCGCATATGTGCGCCAGCCCGAAGTATATCTAATCGTTGTCCCATACATTGCAATTTATGCATGTACATTACTGGAATGGAAGTGCAGTGTCGGTGGAACACCGAACACGACACACGCGCGCAGCCGTAGACGTATGCACGCAGCCTTATGGTGCGTTTATGCTCTTCTTTTTCAGGCCAGAATGAGGCTTTTGATACGCGATCAGTTGAAAACATGGTTGCGTCCTTTCTCATTCTTGTAGAATCACAGATAAACGGCGATCATAAACTCACAAATATAAATAAAAAGGTGCGTTTTGAATCGGCGTTTCTCCAAGCAGTAGGGGTAGGTACGTGACAATCTGACCGTTCTGTGCTTAGCTCCGTGCACCCCGGGCCGAATCGCTCATTGACCGACCGCTCTGTGAGGCGATTCATCGTTTCGCCTGTATATATCGTATTTTCGGAGTACCCATAATGCACAGGCGCTGATAACGTAGTTCACATGTTCCTCTTTATTACCGTCTTCAAATTTTTTCGATCCGATACGGAGAAGTGAAAAAAAAAAACTTTCAAAGTTTTTGGCTGTCAAAGTCATCGATTCATTTCCAGAAGAGATGTATGTTAGGTTTTTAAACTTCCATGCTATGATTATTTATATATTTGTCTATATCTGTGGTGAATTTGAAGTGAATCTGATGATCCGCACAATATTTTTTACGGTTAGCAAAAATTGGCGTCAACGGCAAAATTTTTCAAAATGGCCGAATTTCGCACTGGCGAACAATTTATTTCACATTTTTGGCAGATAAAATAACTGCCTCTAAAACTATCGTTTGGCACCAAAAACATACTAAAATGAAATTTAAGAATGTCTATTATTGATATTTGACAAGATTTGTGAAAATTATGCATTACAGACAATGATGATAAAGGATTTTAACGTGTGTTTTTTCTGTTGATAAAAAATACGTACGCGATCCAGATGTCAGGTGATCAAATTTGATGTCACGTGATTGATCGATGCCAATGTTTACACACGCAAGCTACTGTGTGATTGTTGACATATTTTGCTTAATCTTCATGTTTTGTGGTTTTGAATGGCTCATTTTGCCGTTTTTATGGATTCATTTTTCTTTTGAAATAGTCTTTTAGTTTATAAGGTTATGAAATATCTGATTCACAGCAAAATATTGACTTTTTTGAGGCACTTTTTAATTAAAAAATGTTTATTAAAAAAAAAAAAAAAAAAAAAAAATCCTTTCAAGCTCATGGTTTTAATAAGGTTACAAAAGTTCTTTTTTTTTAAGTGGCCTTCAGGGCATACATAAAAATATATTTAGTATTAGTCTTTTTATTTGGGTTTTATATTTAATGGACTTTATTAAACATTATTATTCCCCCAAGCACTCACCTCCCCCCCCCCAACATCAGTACGCCAGTTCTGATTTATTTGTTTTTTTATTAGATTGGTGAAAGCTAGCTACAATGCCGCCAACTAAAAAAAGGAAAGTGGTATGGCCAGCAAGGGTGGGCAAGTTACGCCACTACTTGAACAATAATTTTAGCGTCTTCCCTAGAAGAATTAAATAAAAGGATTTGAAGAGAAACAGGGGTACTTACCGTATTGGTTACTGGCAAGAGGATGAGACCTACATTGATGATGCAGAAGACTATGACATTTCAAAGTATACTCTTGCAGTGGACTTCTTTTGTGAAGAATATTTTTTTGTTTTTCAAATTATATTTTATTTGGTACTCAAAACAATATAACATGACATAAATAATATAATACAAAGTTGTGATAAGATTAATAACAAAATCATTATTAATTAAAGCATTCTGTTTGTGAAGACTTAATAATCTCATAAAGATAACAATATTGTGAGTGAATAAGATGCTACATGTTTTTCAAAACAAAATGCTCAAGTTTTGTGAATTTACAATTTTCTTTTGTTACTGAATATGTATTGTTTATCAATCCGCTAAATCAACATCAGTAATTAAATTTAAAATTAATGAACGGTTGTACCTTTGTAATAAGTAAAAACAGTTGCAAAGTGTTCTTTTTTAGTAAGGCTTTCCTTATAGAAAGTTTCATTAAAATCCTTTGAGTAATAAAAAAAAGTATGGCACTTCTAGTTCAGAACTTCCCGAAAAGGTCACGCCTTTTTCTTCGTTTCCTATGTTAAAACAATACCAAATTTAGCTCGTTAATTAAATCTTAAAATATTCATAACTTTTTTAATAATTAACCTAGAACAAAGATATTTATATCATTGCAATGCTTGTGCTGAGCTCTTTCCAATGGTACTAGACTTAGGCCAGAATAATGAATTTGAAATTTTTTGTCACATACCTAGTAGGGGCGTTTCTCCAAGCAGTAGGGGCGCTGGTCCGAGAATAAGGAGCGCTGGTCCGAGAATAAGGAGCGTCTTCATAAACGAGGATCATCTTCTTTAACACAGACAGATGCGTCCTCAAAAATAAGGACCGTCTGCATTTTCGCAGACGTTTCATATTTTTGATCGGCGCATTGGCGATGCAAAAAACGGATTCTGCAATGATTTTCTTGATGCATTTTACATTGACTTTGTACAGAGACCTTCACATTATGAGCAATAAATCCTTGGGAAGACGGACAACCCATAAAAGTAGACGGTGAACTAGGGTTATTTTCCCCTGGGGAATCCATTTTTGGCATCGCCAGCGGGCCGTTCTGTTACATGAAACCCCCAGAGCGCCGATGAAAAAAAGCGTCCTCGAAAATGCAGACGACCCTTATTTTTGAGGACGTATTTTGTCCTCGTTTATGAGGATATCCTTGTTTATGAGGACGATCCTCATTCTCGGACCAGCGCCCCTACTGCCAAGACTCCAAAAAGACGGTTTCTGGGGAAAGTTAAACGCACAATCATTTATACAGTAGGCCTGCGGGTGCACCATGCACCATCATTTGTAAACTTGTTTGAATGACGTCATCAACATGTTTCCAGTTCACATGAAAATCTAGGCGCTAGTGTAGATGTAGTGACTTGCTACTTGCGACGCGTCCGCGGTTCATTTGGCACCGCGCTCTTAATTCACGATCGATTTCGAGTTCATCGACAGGGCTCTATTCAAATCGCTATAGCGCTGCTATATTAGGCGCTTACATCATGAATACGGTAACGATCGACACGTGGGATAATTCCGCTTCGTATCGTTCTTCAATTTTTTGTGTGCGATGCTCAGAAGATTGACTGAATATTCAAAGCGTCGGAATTTCAACGAAGGAACAAAATACTTTTTTCGAATTATAGTCTATATTTCCAGATATATAGGTGATTTGATTACCGGAACAATGTTTTTGAACTCCGAAACTTCCACGATGTGTGCCCCCAAAAAGTTGGCCACAACACTTTCGCACACAGTGTCAATTTTTCACGGGGCTGCGCTGGCGTCGTGTATTGCAGCCGCCATGTGCGCATTTTGCGGCTTGCCGATGCGGGTTAAAAAAAGTCACAAGTTGTCACTCACCCCTCCATTGATTTGTGTGGTTAAGGGGAGGGGGGGGGGACCAAAAATGGGTTTTAGCATTAAAATATCATTATTTCGCTATTTGTTGACCTAGGGTGACGATCTTGGTATTATTTTAGTTATATTTTTCATGCTCTTTCAAATGGTACTATTTCTAAGGAGATTCAATGAATTCATTTTTTTTGTTCATGTACCTAACTAGTGTACTTTCGTATCCATTTTTTACCCGTAACTCCGGCGTGGAGATACCCTACTAAAACATACAACAAAAATCATCTTAATCTTCATCAATTGTTCAAATAATGGCCATGATATAAAGTCGTTATATTTCTAACCCCTTTCGTGTCAATTTTCTTATCTCTTTTGGAGTGTTTGTCCTAAAAATGAAGACATTATAATATACATTTTCTCACAGATTTCACTGCAAACCGCTGCATAATTACAATACGATTGATTACCACCACGAAGGGGTGCGGGCCTGCGAGCGTGCGTGAAGTTTACGGTCAGTAACTTCAGGCACGGGGGCCCGCCTGCACTCCTTTGTCGGTATACGGTATGGAATTGTAATTGTGCAGGCACTCTACAATTCTTCTTGAACCTTTTTCTTTCATAGTTCGAGGATCTGAAGGTGTGTATATGATCAGTGGACCTCCATCATTTGCTCTCAATGAATCATTTGGACGGTAAGCCTTCTTTCAATTCATCTTTAAAACAACAATAGGTGTACCCTCTTCTAAAGTCCTCATTTTACTTCTATGTGTTTCAATCCTCTTTATTTGACAAGACAGATACATACCTGCCAACCACCCCGATTTAGGCGGAGTTCCTCCGCATTTTTCATACCAACTCCGAATTCCGAATGCATGCCTCAAAACTCCGATTTTTTTAAATTTTAATTTTTTTTTTTTTTTTTTTTTTTTTTTTTTTTTTTTTTTTTTTTTTTTTTTTTTTTTTTTAGAGTGTAATGCACTTGGACAGTATATAACTATTATGTTTGTATTTCGAAATGTAAAGCGCCTTGAGCATGTTCATGTAAAGGCGCTCAATAAATACCAATATGTATGTACAGTATGTATGTATAAGACTAAAGCATAACACAGCATTGATAACCAGATCACGCCGACATCCGCGCTCGCGCTCATAGAAGATATACACAGCGCAGCCCGAACGTGATCGTTAGTTCCCCCCCCCCCCAATCTACGGGCTACTACCCCAATCCTTCGGTGGTTCGCGGCCTCGTAGTCCATCCAGAAAAATTTACTCCTAATTTCTCTTGTCTCAGGTTGGCAGGTATGCAGATAGTTAATATTCTTAACTCTTGTGGTGTTTTAAGAAAGATTTTTTCCCTTTTTTTTTTTTTCTTTTCCAAGTGGATGGTTGGAATGTCAGTGAAATAATTCAAGAGAGCACTGCTAAAGCGGTCTTTGATCTGCCTTAGTACTGAAATATCATTTATAAATTACATTTATAAATGACATTTCACTGTTTTGGGGATTCTGATGTAAAGCTTAATGAATGACTCCATCTTTTCTTCTTTGACAGTGATTCTAAATGCAGTGTGATGACGCATGGTGCTGGTGGGAGGCTGTTTGCTTACTGCAATACTGTCAGGTAAACAAAAATGATGAGGATTATGATGATTATTATTAGGTGGTCTGCCGTATTCGACAGATCACCTATTGATTTTGTCAGAATTTTCTTTCTTTATTTCTTTTTATTTATTTCTTCACACTTTTTTGTGTATTGTATAACTCAAGATTGGTACTGTTAATTTCTTTCAATTTTGGTACAGTCGTAGCTTATTGTCATAAGACGTGACAGCAACATTTTCAAGGTCATCCAGTTATCGTGATGTCATCCAGATGCCATTTTGTGAAGTTTTCTGAAAGTCTACTCATGATCATATCTTCATAACAAAAAGTAATTTCTCAATCATATTTAGCATGATCCGTCCGACCAATTTCAGGTCAATAAATGCATGCAAAGTTTTAAAATGCTCCAAATTCAACATGTTTTTCTTCTCTTTGCAGTGTGTTTGTGATCCAGCTTGCAGAATGTGAGACACTACTTCAGCTTGATAAACCTAAAACAATCGGTCTAGTCATCTCACCCTCTGGCAAATACCTTGCTACATGGGAAGTCTACTCCAGTAAGTAGAAACCTCTTTCATAACAAAACACTATTGGTAGTTATTTGTTGTTGTTTAAGTGTTTGGGAATGGTCGGGAAGGAAAAATGTGAAATAGATTGAACATATCATGTTTTTCATTAATAAGAGTTAAGACAACAGTGTTTGTCATATCGACACCTAGCTAATACCTACATTTATTAAACAGTCAGTTAAGCATTGTTTTCACTCCATCAGGGTTATGGGATAATAAAGAGTAGGATATGGTATAATGGAGGTCCAGTGTTTAGGAGAGACACACTTCATGAACATAAATAACCTACTGCCTTTCTTTTATAGAATAGAGTACCATTGGTGTAAACGGTAGTGAGTGGACTGTCCTCTTGCAGTTCCTGGGGAGTGTTTCACAAAGACTGAGATCGACTTTAAGTTGGACTTAAGTATGGCAGGCCATTCATGCCACTGTTTGCTCTCACCATTATGATCTTTAGATAATATTTTTTCCTTCAATAATGAATTATCAACAAATGTGTGACCATGATTTGTACGTCCCTTGAGAGACCTATGCCAATAAATGGTGAGAGTAAACAGTGGCATGAACGGCCTGCCATAGTTAATTCCAACTTGAAGTCGATCTTTGTCTTTGTGAAACACCCCCCTGAAGATAAAAGTGAATTAAGGGTGAAACAATAGAATTAGACACACTAAATGTAGGTCAGTTATTATTGAAGGGGCAGTCCATCCTGATATAGTTAGCTGGTTTTAAAACCCCCCAAAAGAGAGCAATAGATAAGTACACATTTTAGCAAAATCATTGAAAAATAAGAATTTTTCATTTTTTATTTGTTGAGTCTTTGTGAAACACCCCCTTATCAACTATCCTTGGATGAGTCCTTGGCCTTCGGGTCATAGTGATTATATTTGCATTTCCCCTCCCAGGCACAGTAGATAGCAAATCATTGTCAATTATAATAATAAATACTGATAATAATCATAATAATATCATCAAAATGATATTGACCCAGGTGAGGTAAATGGGTACCCGGCAGGACTTAATCCTTGAAATGCTGGAGCGCTGTAATAGCAACTAGGCTAAAGGTGGGGTGATAATAAATGGGCCTCGGAATAGAATTTCTAGATAGACGGCGCTATAGAAATACCTATAATTATTATTATCATTATATCAATAATAGTAATAATGTTGATTATAATGGTAAAAATGTTGATTATAATGGTAATAATGTTGATTATAATGGTAATAATGTTGATTATAATGGTAATAATGATGTTTATAATGGTAATAATATTGATAATTATGGTAATAATGTTGATTAAAATGGTAAAAATGATGATTATAATGTTAATAATGTTGATTATAATGGTATTAATGTTGATTATAATGGTAATAATACTGATTATAATGGTTATAATGATGCTGACAATAATGACATTGATAGAGAATGAGCTATGTGTTTTGAATAGAAAATATAAATGTCATGATATTGTGATTGATAAGGTTGTCCTTATTTCTCTTTATAGCTACACCTAGTTCACCTGGTCCTACTCCTTGATACTGTGATTGATAAGGTTGTCCTGATTTCTCTTTGAAGCTACACCTAGTTCACCTGGTCCTACTCCTTGATACTGTGTTTGATAAGGTTGTCCTGATTTCTCTTTGTAGCTACACCTAGTTCACCTGGTTCTACTCCTTGATACTGTGATTGATAAGGTTGTCCTGATTTCTCTTTGTAGCTACACCTAGTTCACCTGGTTCTACTCCTTGATACTGTGATTGATAAGGTTGTCCTGATTTCTCTTTGTAGCTACACCTAGTTCACCTGGTCCTACTCCTTGATACTGTGATTGATAGGTTCTCCTGATTTCTCTTTGTAGCTACACCTAGTTCACCTGGTCCTACTCCTTGATACTGTGATTGATAAGGTTGTCCTGATTTCTCTTTGTAGCTACACCTAGTTCACCTGGTCCTACTCCTTGATACTGTGTTTGATGATGTTGTCCTGATTTCTCTTTGTAGCTACACCTAGTTCACCTGGTTCTACTCCTTGATACTGTGATTGATAAGGTTGTCCTGATTTCTCTTTGTAGCTACACCTAGTTCACCTGGTTCTACTCCTTGATACTGTGATTGATAAGGTTGTCCTGATTTCTCTTTGTAGCTACACCTAGGTCACCTGGTCCTACTCCTTGATACTGTGTTTGATAAGGTTGTCCTGATTTCTCTTTGTAGCTACACCTAGTTCACCTGGTCCTACTCCTTGATACTGTGATTGATAAGGTTGTCCTGATTTCTCTTTGTAGCTACACCTAGTTCACCTGGTCCTACTCCTTGATACTGTGTTTGATAAGGTTGTCCTGATTTCTCTTTGTAGCTACACCTAGTTCACCTGGTCCTACTCCTTGATACTGTGATTGATAAGGTTGTCCTGATTTCTCTTTGTAGCTACACCTAGTTCACCTGGTTCTTCTCCTTGATACTGTGATTGATAAGGTTGTCCTGATTTCTCTTTGTAGCTACACCTAGTTCACCTGGTCCTACTCCTTGATACTGAGATTGATAAGGTTGTCCTGATTTCTCTTTGTAGCTACACCTAGTTCACCTGGTCCTACTCCTTGATACTGTGTTTGATAAGGTTGTCCTGATTTCTCTTTGTAGCTACACCTAGTTCACCTGGTTCTACTCCTTGATACTGTGATTGATAAGGTTGTCCTGATTTCTCTTTGTAGCTACACCTAGTTCACCTGGTTCTACTCCTTGATACTGTGATTGATAAGGTTGTCCTGATTTCTCTTAGTAGCTACACCTAGTTCACCTGGTCCTACTCCTTGATACTGTGATTGATAGGTTCTCCTGATTTCTCTTTGTAGCTACACCTAGTTCACCTGGTCCTACTCCTTGATACTGTGATTGATAAGGTTGACCTGATTTCTCTTTGTAGCTACACCTAGTTCACCTGGTCCTACTCCTTGATACTGTGATTGATAAGGTTCTCCTGATTTCTCTTTGTAGCTACACCTAGTTCATCTGGTCCCACTCCTTGATACTGTGATTGATAAGGTTGTCCTGATTTCTCTTTGTAGCTACACCTAGTTCACCTGGTCCTACTCCTTGATACTGTGATTGATAAGGTTCTCCTGATTTCTCTTTGTAGCTAAACCTAGTTCACCTGGTCCTACTCCTTGATACTGTGATTGATAAGGTTCTCCTGATTTCTCTTTGTAGCTACACCTAGTTCACCTGGTCCTACTCCTTGATACTGTGATTGATAAGGTTGTCCTGATTTCTCTTTGTAGCTACACCTAGTTCACCTGGTTCTTCTCCTTGATACTGTGATTGATAAGGTTGTCCTGATTTCTCTTTGTAGCTACACCTAGTTCACCTGGTCCTACTCCTTGATACTGTGATTGATAAGGTTCTCCTGATTTCTGTTTGTAGCTACACCTAGTTCACCTGGTCCTACTCCTTGATACTGTGATTGATAAGGTTGTCCTGATTTCTCTTTGTAGCTACACCTAGTTCACCTGGTCCTACTCCTTGATACTGTGTTTGATAGTGTTGTCCTGATTTCTCTTTGTAGCTACACCTAGTTCACCTGGTTCTACTCCTTGATACTGTGTTTGATAAGGTTGTCCTGATTTCTCTTTGTAGCTACACCTAGTTCACCTGGTCCTACTCCTTGATATTGTGATTGATAAGGTTGTCCTGATTTCTCTTTGTAGCTACACCTAGTTCACCTAGTCCTACTCCTTGATACTGTGTTTGATAAGGTTGTCCTGATTTCTCTTTGTAGCTACACCTAGTTCACCTGGTTCTACTCCTTGATACTGTGATTGATAAGGTTGTCCTGATTTCTCTTTGTAGCTACACCTAGTTCACCTGGTTCTACTCCTTGATATTGTGATTGATAAGGTTGTCCTGATTTCTCTTTGTAGCTACACCTAGTTCACCTGGTCCTACTCCTTGATACTGTGTTTGATAAGGTTGTCCTGATTTCTCTTAGTAGCTACACCTAGTTCACCTGGTCCTACTCCTTGATACTGTGATTGATAGGTTCTCCTGATTTCCCTTTGTAGCTACACCTAGTTCACCTGGTCCTACTCCTTGATACTGTGATTGATAAGGTTGTCCTGATTTCTCTTTGTAGCTACACCTAGTTCACCTGGTCCTACTCCTTGATACTGTGTTTGATAATGTTGTCCTGATTTCTCTTTGTAGCTACACCTAGTTCACCTGGTTCTACTCCTTGATACTGTGATTGATAAGGTTGTCCTGATTTCTCTTTGTAGCTACACCTAGTTCACCTGGTTCTACTCCTTGATACTGTGATTGATAAGGTTGTCCTGATTTCTCTTTGTAGCTACACCTAGGTCACCTGGTCCTACTCCTTGATACTGTGTTTGATAAGGTTGTCCTGATTTCTCTTTGTAGCTACACCTAGTTCACCTGGTCCTACTCCTTGATACTGTGATTGATAAGGTTGTCCTGATTTCTCTTTGTAGCTACACCTAGTTCACCTGGTCCTACTCCTTGATACTGTGTTTGATAAGGTTGTCCTGATTTCTCTTTGTAGCTACACCTAGTTCACCTGGTCCTACTCCTTGATACTGTGATTGATAAGGTTGTCCTGATTTCTCTTTGTAGCTACACCTAGTTCACCTGGTTCTTCTCCTTGATACTGTGATTGATAAGGTTGTCCTGATTTCTCTTTGTAGCTACACCTAGTTCACCTGGTCCTACTCCTTGATACTGAGATTGATAAGGTTGTCCTGATTTCTCTTTGTAGCTACACCTAGTTCACCTGGTCCTACTCCTTGATACTGTGTTTGATAAGGTTGTCCTGATTTCTCTTTGTAGCTACACCTAGTTCACCTGGTCCTACTCCTTGATACTGTGATTGATAAGGTTGTCCTGATTTCTCTTTGTAGCTACACCTAGTTCACCTGGTCCTACTCCTTGATACTGTGTTTGATAAGGTTGTCCTGATTTCTCTTTGTAGCTACACCTAGTTCACCTGGTCCTACTCCTTGATACTGTGATTGATAAGGTTGTCCTGATTTCTCTTTGTAGCTACACCTAGTTCACCTGGTTCTTCTCCTTGATACTGTGATTGATAAGGTTGTCCTGATTTCTCTTTGTAGCTACACCTAGTTCACCTGGTCCTACTCCTTGATACTGAGATTGATAAGGTTGTCCTGATTTCTCTTTGTAGCTACACCTAGTTCACCTGGTCCTACTCCTTGATACTGTGTTTGATAAGGTTGTCCTGATTTCTCTTTGTAGCTACACCTAGTTCACCTGGTCCTACTCCTTGATACTGTGATTGATAAGGTTGTCCTGATTTCTCTTTGTAGCTACACCTAGTTCACCTGGTCCTACTCCTTGATACTGTGATTGATAGGTTCTCCTGATTTCTCTTTGTAGCTACACCTAGTTCACCTGGTCCTACTCCTTGATACTGTGATTGATAGGTTCTCCTGATTTCTCTTTGTAGCTACACCTAGTTCACCTGGTCCTACTCCTTGATACTGTGATTGATAAGGTTGACCTGATTTCTCTTTGTAGCTACACCTAGTTCACCTGGTCCTACTCCTTGATACTGTGATTGATAAGGTTCTCCTGATTTCTCTTTGTAGCTACACCTAGTTCATCTGGTCCCACTCCTTGATACTGTGATTGATAAGGTTGTCCTGATTTCTCTTTGTAGCTACACCTAGTTCACCTGGTCCTACTCCTTGATACTGTGATTGATAAGGTTCTCCTGATTTCTCTTTGTAGCTACACCTAGTTCACCTGGTCCTACTCCTTGATACTGTGATTGATAAGGTTCTCCTGATTTCTCTTTGTAGCTACACCTAGTTCACCTGGTCCTACTCCTTGATAATGTGATTGATAAGGTTGTCCTGATTTCTCTTTGTAGCTACACCTAGTTCACCTGGTTCTTCTCCTTGATACTGTGATTGATAAGGTTGTCCTGATTTCTCTTTGTAGCTACACCTAGTTCACCTGGTCCTACTCCTTGATACTGTGATTGATAAGGTTCTCCTGATTTCTCTTTGTAGCTACACCTAGTTCACCTGGTCCTACTCCTTGATACTGTGATTGATAAGGTTGTCCTGATTTCTCTTTGTAGCTACACCTAGTTCACCTGGTCCTACTCCTTGATACTGTGTTTGATAGTGTTGTCCTGATTTCTCTTTGTAGCTACACCTAGTTCACCTGGTTCTACTCCTTGATACTGTGTTTGATAAGGTTGTCCTGATTTCTCTTTGTAGCTACACCTAGTTCACCTGGTCCTACTCCTTGATATTGTGATTGATAAGGTTGTCCTGATTTCTCTTTGTAGCTACACCTAGTTCACCTGGTCCTACTCCTTGATACTGTGTTTGATAAGGTTGTCCTGATTTCTCTTTGTAGCTACACCTAGTTCACCTGGTTCTACTCCTTGATACTGTGATTGATAAGGTTGTCCTGATTTCTCTTTGTAGCTACACCTAGTTCACCTGGTTCTACTCCTTGATACTGTGATTGATAAGGTTGTCCTGATTTCTCTTAGTAGCTACACCTAGTTCACCTGGTCCTACTCCTTGATACTGTGATTGATAGGTTCTCCTGATTTCTCTTTGTAGCTACACCTAGTTCACCTGGTCCTACTCCTTGATACTGTGATTGATAAGGTTGTCCTGATTTCTCTTTGTAGCTACACCTAGTTCACCTGGTCCTACTCCTTGATACTGTGTTTGATAATGTTGTCCTGATTTCTCTTTGTAGCTACACCTAGTTCACCTGGTTCTACTCCTTGATACTGTGATTGATAAGGTTGTCCTGATTTCTCTTTGTAGCTACACCTAGTTCACCTGGTTCTACTCCTTGATACTGTGATTGATAAGGTTGTCCTGATTTCTCTTTGTAGCTACACCTAGGTCACCTGGTCCTACTCCTTGATACTGTGTTTGATAAGGTTGTCCTGATTTCTCTTTGTAGCTACACCTAGTTCACCTGGTCCTACTCCTTGATACTGTGATTGATAAGGTTGTCCTGATTTCTCTTTGTAGCTACACCTAGTTCACCTGGTCCTACTCCTTGATACTGTGTTTGATAAGGTTGTCCTGATTTCTCTTTGTAGCTACACCTAGTTCACCTGGTCCTACTCCTTGATACTGTGATTGATAAGGTTGTCCTGATTTCTCTTTGTAGCTACACCTAGTTCACCTGGTTCTTCTCCTTGATACTGTGATTGATAAGGTTGTCCTGATTTCTCTTTGTAGCTACACCTAGTTCACCTGGTCCTACTCCTTGATACTGAGATTGATAAGGTTGTCCTGATTTCTCTTTGTAGCTACACCTAGTTCACCTGGTCCTACTCCTTGATACTGTGTTTGATAAGGTTGTCCTGATTTCTCTTTGTAGCTACACCTAGTTCACCTGGTTCTACTCCTTGATACTGTGATTGATAAGGTTGTCCTGATTTCTCTTTGTAGCTACACCTAGTTCACCTGGTTCTACTCCTTGATACTGTGATTGATAAGGTTGTCCTGATTTCTCTTAGTAGCTACACCTAGTTCACCTGGTCCTACTCCTTGATACTGTGATTGATAGGTTCTCCTGATTTCTCTTTGTAGCTACACCTAGTTCACCTGGTCCTACTCCTTGATACTGTGATTGATAAGGTTGACCTGATTTCTCTTTGTAGCTACACCTAGTTCACCTGGTCCTACTCCTTGATACTGTGATTGATAAGGTTCTCCTGATTTCTCTTTGTAGCTACACCTAGTTCATCTGGTCCCACTCCTTGATACTGTGATTGATAAGGTTGTCCTGATTTCTCTTTGTAGCTACACCTAGTTCACCTGGTCCTACTCCTTGATACTGTGATTGATAAGGTTCTCCTGATTTCTCTTTGTAGCTACACCTAGTTCACCTGGTCCTACTCCTTGATACTGTGATTGATAAGGTTCTCCTGATTTCTCTTTGTAGCTACACCTAGTTCACCTGGTCCTACTCCTTGATACTGTGATTGATAAGGTTGTCCTGATTTCTCTTTGTAGCTACACCTAGTTCACCTGGTTCTTCTCCTTGATACTGTGATTGATAAGGTTGTCCTGATTTCTCTTTGTAGCTACACCTAGTTCACCTGGTCCTACTCCTTGATACTGTGATTGATAAGGTTCTCCTGATTTCTCTTTGTAGCTACACCTAGTTCACCTGGTCCTACTCCTTGATACTGTGATTGATAAGGTTGTCCTGATTTCTCTTTGTAGCTACACCTAGTTCACCTGGTCCTACTCCTTGATACTGTGTTTGATAGTGTTGTCCTGATTTCTCTTTGTAGCTACACCTAGTTCACCTGGTTCTACTCCTTGATACTGTGTTTGATAAGGTTGTCCTGATTTCTCTTTGTAGCTACACCTAGTTCACCTGGTCCTACTCCTTGATATTGTGATTGATAAGGTTGTCCTGATTTCTCTTTGTAGCTACACCTAGTTCACCTGGTCCTACTCCTTGATACTGTGTTTGATAAGGTTGTCCTGATTTCTCTTTGTAGCTACACCTAGTTCACCTGGTTCTACTCCTTGATACTGTGATTGATAAGGTTGTCCTGATTTCTCTTTGTAGCTACACCTAGTTCACCTGGTTCTACTCCTTGATACTGTGATTGATAAGGTTGTCCTGATTTCTCTTTGTAGCTACACCTAGTTCACCTGGTCCTACTCCTTGATACTGTGTTTGATAAGGTTGTCCTGATTTCTCTTAGTAGCTACACCTAGTTCACCTGGTCCTACTCCTTGATACTGTGATTGATAGGTTCTCCTGATTTCTCTTTGTAGCTACACCTAGTTCACCTGGTCCTACTCCTTGATACTGTGATTGATAAGGTTGTCCTGATTTCTCTTTGTAGCTACACCTAGTTCACCTGGTCCTACTCCTTGATACTGTGTTTGATAATGTTGTCCTGATTTCTCTTTGTAGCTACACCTAGTTCACCTGGTTCTACTCCTTGATACTGTGATTGATAAGGTTGTCCTGATTTCTCTTTGTAGCTACACCTAGTTCACCTGGTTCTACTCCTTGATACTGTGATTGATAAGGTTGTCCTGATTTCTCTTTGTAGCTACACCTAGGTCACCTGGTCCTACTCCTTGATACTGTGTTTGATAAGGTTGTCCTGATTTCTCTTTGTAGCTACACCTAGTTCACCTGGTCCTACTCCTTGATACTGTGATTGATAAGGTTGTCCTGATTTCTCTTTGTAGCTACACCTAGTTCACCTGGTCCTACTCCTTGATACTGTGTTTGATAAGGTTGTCCTGATTTCTCTTTGTAGCTACACCTAGTTCACCTGGTCCTACTCCTTGATACTGTGATTGATAAGGTTGTCCTGATTTCTCTTTGTAGCTACACCTAGTTCACCTGGTTCTTCTCCTTGATACTGTGATTGATAAGGTTGTCCTGATTTCTCTTTGTAGCTACACCTAGTTCACCTGGTCCTACTCCTTGATACTGAGATTGATAAGGTTGTCCTGATTTCTCTTTGTAGCTACACCTAGTTCACCTGGTCCTACTCCTTGATACTGTGTTTGATAAGGTTGTCCTGATTTCTCTTTGTAGCTACACCTAGTTCACCTGGTTCTACTCCTTGATACTGTGATTGATAAGGTTGTCCTGATTTCTCTTTGTAGCTACACCTAGTTCACCTGGTTCTACTCCTTGATACTGTGATTGATAAGGTTGTCCTGATTTCTCTTAGTAGCTACACCTAGTTCACCTGGTCCTACTCCTTGATACTGTGATTGATAGGTTCTCCTGATTTCTCTTTGTAGCTACACCTAGTTCACCTGGTCCTACTCCTTGATACTGTGATTGATAAGGTTGACCTGATTTCTCTTTGTAGCTACACCTAGTTCACCTGGTCCTACTCCTTGATACTGTGATTGATAAGGTTCTCCTGATTTCTCTTTGTAGCTACACCTAGTTCATCTGGTCCCACTCCTTGATACTGTGATTGATAAGGTTGTCCTGATTTCTCTTTGTAGCTACACCTAGTTCACCTGGTCCTACTCCTTGATACTGTGATTGATAAGGTTCTCCTGATTTCTCTTTGTAGCTAAACCTAGTTCACCTGGTCCTACTCCTTGATACTGTGATTGATAAGGTTCTCCTGATTTCTCTTTGTAGCTACACCTAGTTCACCTGGTCCTACTCCTTGATACTGTGATTGATAAGGTTGTCCTGATTTCTCTTTGTAGCTACACCTAGTTCACCTGGTTCTTCTCCTTGATACTGTGATTGATAAGGTTGTCCTGATTTCTCTTTGTAGCTACACCTAGTTCACCTGGTCCTACTCCTTGATACTGTGATTGATAAGGTTCTCCTGATTTCTGTTTGTAGCTACACCTAGTTCACCTGGTCCTACTCCTTGATACTGTGATTGATAAGGTTGTCCTGATTTCTCTTTGTAGCTACACCTAGTTCACCTGGTCCTACTCCTTGATACTGTGTTTGATAGTGTTGTCCTGATTTCTCTTTGTAGCTACACCTAGTTCACCTGGTTCTACTCCTTGATACTGTGTTTGATAAGGTTGTCCTGATTTCTCTTTGTAGCTACACCTAGTTCACCTGGTCCTACTCCTTGATATTGTGATTGATAAGGTTGTCCTGATTTCTCTTTGTAGCTACACCTAGTTCACCTAGTCCTACTCCTTGATACTGTGTTTGATAAGGTTGTCCTGATTTCTCTTTGTAGCTACACCTAGTTCACCTGGTTCTACTCCTTGATACTGTGATTGATAAGGTTGTCCTGATTTCTCTTTGTAGCTACACCTAGTTCACCTGGTTCTACTCCTTGATATTGTGATTGATAAGGTTGTCCTGATTTCTCTTTGTAGCTACACCTAGTTCACCTGGTCCTACTCCTTGATACTGTGTTTGATAAGGTTGTCCTGATTTCTCTTAGTAGCTACACCTAGTTCACCTGGTCCTACTCCTTGATACTGTGATTGATAGGTTCTCCTGATTTCCCTTTGTAGCTACACCTAGTTCACCTGGTCCTACTCCTTGATACTGTGATTGATAAGGTTGTCCTGATTTCTCTTTGTAGCTACACCTAGTTCACCTGGTCCTACTCCTTGATACTGTGTTTGATAATGTTGTCCTGATTTCTCTTTGTAGCTACACCTAGTTCACCTGGTTCTACTCCTTGATACTGTGATTGATAAGGTTGTCCTGATTTCTCTTTGTAGCTACACCTAGTTCACCTGGTTCTACTCCTTGATACTGTGATTGATAAGGTTGTCCTGATTTCTCTTTGTAGCTACACCTAGGTCACCTGGTCCTACTCCTTGATACTGTGTTTGATAAGGTTGTCCTGATTTCTCTTTGTAGCTACACCTAGTTCACCTGGTCCTACTCCTTGATACTGTGATTGATAAGGTTGTCCTGATTTCTCTTTGTAGCTACACCTAGTTCACCTGGTCCTACTCCTTGATACTGTGTTTGATAAGGTTGTCCTGATTTCTCTTTGTAGCTACACCTAGTTCACCTGGTCCTACTCCTTGATACTGTGATTGATAAGGTTGTCCTGATTTCTCTTTGTAGCTACACCTAGTTCACCTGGTTCTTCTCCTTGATACTGTGATTGATAAGGTTGTCCTGATTTCTCTTTGTAGCTACACCTAGTTCACCTGGTCCTACTCCTTGATACTGAGATTGATAAGGTTGTCCTGATTTCTCTTTGTAGCTACACCTAGTTCACCTGGTCCTACTCCTTGATACTGTGTTTGATAAGGTTGTCCTGATTTCTCTTTGTAGCTACACCTAGTTCACCTGGTCCTACTCCTTGATACTGTGATTGATAAGGTTGTCCTGATTTCTCTTTGTAGCTACACCTAGTTCACCTGGTCCTACTCCTTGATACTGTGTTTGATAAGGTTGTCCTGATTTCTCTTTGTAGCTACACCTAGTTCACCTGGTCCTACTCCTTGATACTGTGATTGATAAGGTTGTCCTGATTTCTCTTTGTAGCTACACCTAGTTCACCTGGTTCTTCTCCTTGATACTGTGATTGATAAGGTTGTCCTGATTTCTCTTTGTAGCTACACCTAGTTCACCTGGTCCTACTCCTTGATACTGAGATTGATAAGGTTGTCCTGATTTCTCTTTGTAGCTACACCTAGTTCACCTGGTCCTACTCCTTGATACTGTGTTTGATAAGGTTGTCCTGATTTCTCTTTGTAGCTACACCTAGTTCACCTGGTCCTACTCCTTGATACTGTGATTGATAAGGTTGTCCTGATTTCTCTTTGTAGCTACACCTAGTTCACCTGGTCCTACTCCTTGATACTGTGATTGATAGGTTCTCCTGATTTCTCTTTGTAGCTACACCTAGTTCACCTGGTCCTACTCCTTGATACTGTGATTGATAGGTTCTCCTGATTTCTCTTTGTAGCTACACCTAGTTCACCTGGTCCTACTCCTTGATACTGTGATTGATAAGGTTGACCTGATTTCTCTTTGTAGCTACACCTAGTTCACCTGGTCCTACTCCTTGATACTGTGATTGATAAGGTTCTCCTGATTTCTCTTTGTAGCTACACCTAGTTCATCTGGTCCCACTCCTTGATACTGTGATTGATAAGGTTGTCCTGATTTCTCTTTGTAGCTACACCTAGTTCACCTGGTCCTACTCCTTGATACTGTGATTGATAAGGTTCTCCTGATTTCTCTTTGTAGCTACACCTAGTTCACCTGGTCCTACTCCTTGATACTGTGATTGATAAGGTTCTCCTGATTTCTCTTTGTAGCTACACCTAGTTCACCTGGTCCTACTCCTTGATAATGTGATTGATAAGGTTGTCCTGATTTCTCTTTGTAGCTACACCTAGTTCACCTGGTTCTTCTCCTTGATACTGTGATTGATAAGGTTGTCCTGATTTCTCTTTGTAGCTACACCTAGTTCACCTGGTCCTACTCCTTGATACTGTGATTGATAAGGTTCTCCTGATTTCTCTTTGTAGCTACACCTAGTTCACCTGGTCCTACTCCTTGATACTGTGATTGATAAGGTTGTCCTGATTTCTCTTTGTAGCTACACCTAGTTCACCTGGTCCTACTCCTTGATACTGTGTTTGATAGTGTTGTCCTGATTTCTCTTTGTAGCTACACCTAGTTCACCTGGTTCTACTCCTTGATACTGTGTTTGATAAGGTTGTCCTGATTTCTCTTTGTAGCTACACCTAGTTCACCTGGTCCTACTCCTTGATATTGTGATTGATAAGGTTGTCCTGATTTCTCTTTGTAGCTACACCTAGTTCACCTGGTCCTACTCCTTGATACTGTGTTTGATAAGGTTGTCCTGATTTCTCTTTGTAGCTACACCTAGTTCACCTGGTTCTACTCCTTGATACTGTGATTGATAAGGTTGTCCTGATTTCTCTTTGTAGCTACACCTAGTTCACCTGGTTCTACTCCTTGATACTGTGATTGATAAGGTTGTCCTGATTTCTCTTAGTAGCTACACCTAGTTCACCTGGTCCTACTCCTTGATACTGTGATTGATAGGTTCTCCTGATTTCTCTTTGTAGCTACACCTAGTTCACCTGGTCCTACTCCTTGATACTGTGATTGATAAGGTTGTCCTGATTTCTCTTTGTAGCTACACCTAGTTCACCTGGTCCTACTCCTTGATACTGTGTTTGATAATGTTGTCCTGATTTCTCTTTGTAGCTACACCTAGTTCACCTGGTTCTACTCCTTGATACTGTGATTGATAAGGTTGTCCTGATTTCTCTTTGTAGCTACACCTAGTTCACCTGGTTCTACTCCTTGATACTGTGATTGATAAGGTTGTCCTGATTTCTCTTTGTAGCTACACCTAGGTCACCTGGTCCTACTCCTTGATACTGTGTTTGATAAGGTTGTCCTGATTTCTCTTTGTAGCTACACCTAGTTCACCTGGTCCTACTCCTTGATACTGTGATTGATAAGGTTGTCCTGATTTCTCTTTGTAGCTACACCTAGTTCACCTGGTCCTACTCCTTGATACTGTGTTTGATAAGGTTGTCCTGATTTCTCTTTGTAGCTACACCTAGTTCACCTGGTCCTACTCCTTGATACTGTGATTGATAAGGTTGTCCTGATTTCTCTTTGTAGCTACACCTAGTTCACCTGGTTCTTCTCCTTGATACTGTGATTGATAAGGTTGTCCTGATTTCTCTTTGTAGCTACACCTAGTTCACCTGGTCCTACTCCTTGATACTGAGATTGATAAGGTTGTCCTGATTTCTCTTTGTAGCTACACCTAGTTCACCTGGTCCTACTCCTTGATACTGTGTTTGATAAGGTTGTCCTGATTTCTCTTTGTAGCTACACCTAGTTCACCTGGTTCTACTCCTTGATACTGTGATTGATAAGGTTGTCCTGATTTCTCTTTGTAGCTACACCTAGTTCACCTGGTTCTACTCCTTGATACTGTGATTGATAAGGTTGTCCTGATTTCTCTTAGTAGCTACACCTAGTTCACCTGGTCCTACTCCTTGATACTGTGATTGATAGGTTCTCCTGATTTCTCTTTGTAGCTACACCTAGTTCACCTGGTCCTACTCCTTGATACTGTGATTGATAAGGTTGACCTGATTTCTCTTTGTAGCTACACCTAGTTCACCTGGTCCTACTCCTTGATACTGTGATTGATAAGGTTCTCCTGATTTCTCTTTGTAGCTACACCTAGTTCATCTGGTCCCACTCCTTGATACTGTGATTGATAAGGTTGTCCTGATTTCTCTTTGTAGCTACACCTAGTTCACCTGGTCCTACTCCTTGATACTGTGATTGATAAGGTTCTCCTGATTTCTCTTTGTAGCTACACCTAGTTCACCTGGTCCTACTCCTTGATACTGTGATTGATAAGGTTCTCCTGATTTCTCTTTGTAGCTACACCTAGTTCACCTGGTCCTACTCCTTGATACTGTGATTGATAAGGTTGTCCTGATTTCTCTTTGTAGCTACACCTAGTTCACCTGGTTCTTCTCCTTGATACTGTGATTGATAAGGTTGTCCTGATTTCTCTTTGTAGCTACACCTAGTTCACCTGGTCCTACTCCTTGATACTGTGATTGATAAGGTTCTCCTGATTTCTCTTTGTAGCTACACCTAGTTCACCTGGTCCTACTCCTTGATACTGTGATTGATAAGGTTGTCCTGATTTCTCTTTGTAGCTACACCTAGTTCACCTGGTCCTACTCCTTGATACTGTGTTTGATAGTGTTGTCCTGATTTCTCTTTGTAGCTACACCTAGTTCACCTGGTTCTACTCCTTGATACTGTGTTTGATAAGGTTGTCCTGATTTCTCTTTGTAGCTACACCTAGTTCACCTGGTCCTACTCCTTGATATTGTGATTGATAAGGTTGTCCTGATTTCTCTTTGTAGCTACACCTAGTTCACCTGGTCCTACTCCTTGATACTGTGTTTGATAAGGTTGTCCTGATTTCTCTTTGTAGCTACACCTAGTTCACCTGGTTCTACTCCTTGATACTGTGATTGATAAGGTTGTCCTGATTTCTCTTTGTAGCTACACCTAGTTCACCTGGTTCTACTCCTTGATACTGTGATTGATAAGGTTGTCCTGATTTCTCTTTGTAGCTACACCTAGTTCACCTGGTCCTACTCCTTGATACTGTGTTTGATAAGGTTGTCCTGATTTCTCTTAGTAGCTACACCTAGTTCACCTGGTCCTACTCCTTGATACTGTGATTGATAGGTTCTCCTGATTTCTCTTTGTAGCTACACCTAGTTCACCTGGTCCTACTCCTTGATACTGTGATTGATAAGGTTGTCCTGATTTCTCTTTGTAGCTACACCTAGTTCACCTGGTCCTACTCCTTGATACTGTGTTTGATAATGTTGTCCTGATTTCTCTTTGTAGCTACACCTAGTTCACCTGGTTCTACTCCTTGATACTGTGATTGATAAGGTTGTCCTGATTTCTCTTTGTAGCTACACCTAGTTCACCTGGTTCTACTCCTTGATACTGTGATTGATAAGGTTGTCCTGATTTCTCTTTGTAGCTACACCTAGGTCACCTGGTCCTACTCCTTGATACTGTGTTTGATAAGGTTGTCCTGATTTCTCTTTGTAGCTACACCTAGTTCACCTGGTCCTACTCCTTGATACTGTGTTTGATAAGGTTGTCCTGATTTCTCTTTGTAGCTACACCTAGTTCACCTGGTCCTACTCCTTGATACTGTGATTGATAAGGTTGTCCTGATTTCTCTTTGTAGCTACACCTAGTTCACCTGGTCCTACTCCTTGATACTGTGTTTGATAAGGTTGTCCTGATTTCTCTTTGTAGCTACACCTAGTTCACCTGGTCCTACTCCTTGATACTGTGATTGATAAGGTTGTCCTGATTTCTCTTTGTAGCTACACCTAGTTCACCTGGTTCTTCTCCTTGATACTGTGATTGATAAGGTTGTCCTGATTTCTCTTTGTAGCTACACCTAGTTCACCTGGTCCTACTCCTTGATACTGAGATTGATAAGGTTGTCCTGATTTCTCTTTGTAGCTACACCTAGTTCACCTGGTCCTACTCCTTGATACTGTGTTTGATAAGGTTGTCCTGATTTCTCTTTGTAGCTACACCTAGTTCACCTGGTTCTACTCCTTGATACTGTGATTGATAAGGTTGTCCTGATTTCTCTTTGTAGCTACACCTAGTTCACCTGGTTCCACTCCTTGATACTGTGATTGATAAGGTTGTCCTGATTTCTCTTAGTAGCTACACCTAGTTCACCTGGTCCTACTCCTTGATACTGTGATTGATAGGTTCTCCTGATTTCTCTTTGTAGCTACACCTAGTTCACCTGGTCCTACTCCTTGATACTGTGATTGATAAGGTTGACCTGATTTCTCTTTGTAGCTACACCTAGTTCACCTGGTCCTACTCCTTGATACTGTGATTGATAAGGTTCTCCTGATTTCTCTTTGTAGCTACACCTAGTTCATCTGGTCCCACTCCTTGATACTGTGATTGATAAGGTTGTCCTGATTTCTCTTTGTAGCTACACCTAGTTCACCTGGTCCTACTCCTTGATACTGTGATTGATAAGGTTCTCCTGATTTCTCTTTGTAGCTACACCTAGTTCACCTGGTCCTACTCCTTGATACTGTGATTGATAAGGTTCTCCTGATTTCTCTTTGTAGCTACACCTAGTTCACCTGGTCCTACTCCTTGATACTGTGATTGATAAGGTTGTCCTGATTTCTCTTTGTAGCTACACCTAGTTCACCTGGTTCTTCTCCTTGATACTGTGATTGATAAGGTTGTCCTGATTTCTCTTTGTAGCTACACCTAGTTCACCTGGTCCTACTCCTTGATACTGTGATTGATAAGGTTCTCCTGATTTCTCTTTGTAGCTACACCTAGTTCACCTGGTCCTACTCCTTGATACTGTGATTGATAAGGTTGTCCTGATTTCTCTTTGTAGCTACACCTAGTTCACCTGGTCCTACTCCTTGATACTGTGTTTGATAGTGTTGTCCTGATTTCTCTTTGTAGCTACACCTAGTTCACCTGGTTCTACTCCTTGATACTGTGTTTGATAAGGTTGTCCTGATTTCTCTTTGTAGCTACACCTAGTTCACCTGGTCCTACTCCTTGATATTGTGATTGATAAGGTTGTCCTGATTTCTCTTTGTAGCTACACCTAGTTCACCTGGTCCTACTCCTTGATACTGTGTTTGATAAGGTTGTCCTGATTTCTCTTTGTAGCTACACCTAGTTCACCTGGTTCTACTCCTTGATACTGTGATTGATAAGGTTGTCCTGATTTCTCTTTGTAGCTACACCTAGTTCACCTGGTTCTACTCCTTGATACTGTGATTGATAAGGTTGTCCTGATTTCTCTTTGTAGCTACACCTAGTTCACCTGGTCCTACTCCTTGATACTGTGTTTGATAAGGTTGTCCTGATTTCTCTTAGTAGCTACACCTAGTTCACCTGGTCCTACTCCTTGATACTGTGATTGATAGGTTCTCCTGATTTCTCTTTGTAGCTACACCTAGTTCACCTGGTCCTACTCCTTGATACTGTGATTGATAAGGTTGTCCTGATTTCTCTTTGTAGCTACACCTAGTTCACCTGGTCCTACTCCTTGATACTGTGTTTGATAATGTTGTCCTGATTTCTCTTTGTAGCTACACCTAGTTCACCTGGTTCTACTCCTTGATACTGTGATTGATAAGGTTGTCCTGATTTCTCTTTGTAGCTACACCTAGTTCACCTGGTTCTACTCCTTGATACTGTGATTGATAAGGTTGTCCTGATTTCTCTTTGTAGCTACACCTAGGTCACCTGGTCCTACTCCTTGATACTGTGTTTGATAAGGTTGTCCTGATTTCTCTTTGTAGCTACACCTAGTTCACCTGGTCCTACTCCTTGATACTGTGATTGATAAGGTTGTCCTGATTTCTCTTTGTAGCTACACCTAGTTCACCTGGTCCTACTCCTTGATACTGTGTTTGATAAGGTTGTCCTGATTTCTCTTTGTAGCTACACCTAGTTCACCTGGTCCTACTCCTTGATACTGTGATTGATAAGGTTGTCCTGATTTCTCTTTGTAGCTACACCTAGTTCACCTGGTTCTTCTCCTTGATACTGTGATTGATAAGGTTGTCCTGATTTCTCTTTGTAGCTACACCTAGTTCACCTGGTCCTACTCCTTGATACTGAGATTGATAAGGTTGTCCTGATTTCTCTTTGTAGCTACACCTAGTTCACCTGGTCCTACTCCTTGATACTGTGTTTGATAAGGTTGTCCTGATTTCTCTTTGTAGCTACACCTAGTTCACCTGGTTCTACTCCTTGATACTGTGATTGATAAGGTTGTCCTGATTTCTCTTTGTAGCTACACCTAGTTCACCTGGTTCTACTCCTTGATACTGTGATTGATAAGGTTGTCCTGATTTCTCTTAGTAGCTACACCTAGTTCACCTGGTCCTACTCCTTGATACTGTGATTGATAGGTTCTCCTGATTTCTCTTTGTAGCTACACCTAGTTCACCTGGTCCTACTCCTTGATACTGTGATTGATAAGGTTGACCTGATTTCTCTTTGTAGCTACACCTAGTTCACCTGGTCCTACTCCTTGATACTGTGATTGATAAGGTTCTCCTGATTTTTCTTTGTAGCTACACCTAGTTCATCTGGTCCCACTCCTTGATACTGTGATTGATAAGGTTGTCCTGATTTCTCTTTGTAGCTACACCTAGTTCACCTGGTCCTACTCCTTGATACTGTGATTGATAAGGTTCTCCTGATTTCTCTTTGTAGCTACACCTAGTTCACCTGGTCCTACTCCTTGATACTGTGATTGATAAGGTTCTCCTGATTTCTCTTTGTAGCTACACCTAGTTCACCTGGTTCTTCTCCTTGATACTGTGATTGATAAGGTTGTCCTGATTTCTCTTTGTAGCTACACCTAGTTCACCTGGTTCTTCTCCTTGATACTGTGATTGATAAGGTTGTCCTGATTTCTCTTTGTAGCTACACCTAGTTCACCTGGTCCTACTCCTTGATACTGTGATTGATAAGGTTCTCCTGATTTCTCTTTGTAGCTACACCTAGTTCACCTGGTCCTACTCCTTGATACTGTGATTGATAAGGTTGTCCTGATTTCTCTTTGTAGCTACACCTAGTTCACCTGGTCCTACTCCTTGATACTGTGTTTGATAGTGTTGTCCTGATTTCTCTTTGTAGCTACACCTAGTTCACCTGGTTCTACTCCTTGATACTGTGTTTGATAAGGTTGTCCTGATTTCTCTTTGTAGCTACACCTAGTTCACCTGGTCCTACTCCTTGATATTGTGATTGATAAGGTTGTCCTGATTTCTCTTTGTAGCTACACCTAGTTCACCTGGTCCTACTCCTTGATACTGTGATTGATAAGGTTCTCCTGATTTCTCTTTGTAGCTACACCTAGTTCACCTGGTTCTTCTCCTTGATACTGTGATTGATAAGGTTGTCCTGATTTCTCTTTGTAGCTACACCTAGTTCACCTGGTTCTTCTCCTTGATACTGTGATTGATAAGGTTGTCCTGATTTCTCTTTGTAGCTACACCTAGTTCACCTGGTCCTACTCCTTGATACTGTGATTGATAAGGTTCTCCTGATTTCTCTTTGTAGCTACACCTAGTTCACCTGGTCCTACTCCTTGATACTGTGATTGATAAGGTTGTCCTGATTTCTCTTTGTAGCTACACCTAGTTCACCTGGTCCTACTCCTTGATACTGTGTTTGATAGTGTTGTCCTGATTTCTCTTTGTAGCTACACCTAGTTCACCTGGTTCTACTCCTTGATACTGTGTTTGATAAGGTTGTCCTGATTTCTCTTTGTAGCTACACCTAGTTCACCTGGTCCTACTCCTTGATATTGTGATTGATAAGGTTGTCCTGATTTCTCTTTGTAGCTACACCTAGTTCACCTGGTCCTACTCCTTGATACTGTGATTGATAAGGTTGTCCTGATTTCTCTTTGTAGCTACACCTAGTTCACCTGGTCCTACTCCTTGATACTGTGTTTGATAGTGTTGTCCTGATTTCTCTTTGTAGCTACACCTAGTTCACCTGGTTCTACTCCTTGATACTGTGTTTGATAAGGTTGTCCTGATTTCTCTTTGTAGCTACACCTAGTTCACCTGGTCCTACTCCTTGATATTGTGATTGATAAGGTTGTCCTGATTTCTCTTTGTAGCTACACCTAGTTCACCTGGTTCTACTCCTTGATATTGTGATTGATAAGGTTGTCCTGATTTCTCTTTGTAGCTACACCGAGTTCACCTGGTCCTACTCCTAACGCACATATATGGGAGATAGACTCTGGAAGATGTGTGAAGTCATTTATTATGAAACAGAATGAAGCATGGTAAGATCATCAACTCAGTAGACTGATTTCATTACATTTATAATACAACATAATAATAAAGACATTTATAATGCACAAGATACATATATATCAACCCAGAGGGTGCTCAAGGAGCTTACAATGAGCTACATATTATACAAATGATGCATGCGCATGAGTTCATTATACGATCTATCCGCACTCGAGTTGAGGCTGTGTGTATTTATCGCACGAAGCCATTAGGCTGAGTGCGATAGATACACACAGCATCAACGAGGGCGGATAGATCGTATAATAAACGAATGAAAACATGCATCATTTGTTTTATACAACGAAACTCCTAGATCCTTGTTATTTGATGTAAAAAGAATTAATTTAAGATTGTTTCGTGACAGTTTATTGCTGACAAATAAATCTCAAGTTTTAATAAGTCTCAATTTAGTGCCCCCACATAATTATAGATATAGCAAGCGCACTTACCTCTATACCTATGTACGCATAGTGCTGCGCAAGAATAGGCCCATGCACACGCAGTATTAAGCGCTCTAATCTCTACGTGCACTACTGCGAGCTCTGAAAACGAGTTTAATAGTACTGAAAAATATTGCACTCCTTTTCATGCAAACGAGTGCAATAGCCTCAGTAAATGAATCACACGTGACCGCGCATGACCAATCATTTGATTTGGATCTGGGAGTGAGTTGTATAAAAACTTAGATACAATTAAGCTCATATATTATACAACGTAAAAAAGATGACATTAGTTAAAATTGGCCATTAGATAAGTTTTCAGACTGGCCTTGAAATGATCACTTGATTTTGGGGAGCTGCTGAGGCAAATGCTCACATCAAGCATAAGTAAATTTGTATATAGACTTTAATATTCTCATGAAGTCTGTGTGTGATTTACATGGTAGTGTAGAATGTAGATTATTATATTCTAGAAGATAATTGCACTTATTAAAATACAGAAATGTTTATTTGATTATGTTGCATTAAATATAAGTTGGAAATACAGAATTTAAAAAAGAAAAAGAATAATTTATGAGTTAACCACTTGGATTTAATAAGAAGACTTAATAAAAGATACCAAGGCAAGCACTGAATCCAATGACCGGGGTAATAGTATATTTGTAAAGTGCTTAGAGACATTTGTATTAAGCGCTATATAAAAATTAAATATTATTATTATTATTATTAGGGTAGAGACAAAGCTTCAATAGTCCTCCCAATCCATTCCCTTGGATTGGTGCAAGGCTGAATGAAGAATAACAGCAATAAACAAAACTTACATAGAACCCTGAACATGAACAGTGGAAAATATATATCTTCTGTAGTAGGGACAAGCTATGGTCTTGACATGTTTGAATCTATTCTACACCTGTTTGAACATTATATTAAACATTTACGAATGACCCAAAATTCTACTATTACAGGCAACCTCAGTGGACGGATGATGAGAGGATATGTGCTATACAAGCCAACAGTGAAATACACTTCTTTGAAAATGGAAACTATGGTAAGTAATTTGAAAGAGTTGGTGGCTAGCATTGGTATTTGAGACAAACTTTCCATTAATTTTCATTTAAAAAAACATTTTGTAAATATTGATAAATTACTGAATGTAGGAGACTGAGAATCTCACTAGGAAATGATGAATTTAATCAGTCTTTCTATATGTGTATTCAAGCATAACATACTTCATATTGATCAGTTCAGTGATCTTGATTAAAACATTGTGCATAAATAAAGGCTCGTGCTGATATGACCCTGCAAAATCGCAACATTTTTTATAGTGATGTCATGTGTAATAATCATATTATTTCTGTATCTTATAAAACAGAGCTCAGTTTTTCGTTGCGCACAGTTGCCATTCATTTAATAACGCCCACAAAAACTGCAGCGGTTTACTGCGCCTTATCTCAAGCGTTAAAAAATCTATTTTATGACATGTATTGGGCTTAAGCCTCATATTTAACACAGTGATAACTTCCGATACATGAAAGACATCTATAAATATCTTATACCTGACGCTTTTGAATTGATTATTATTTACTTGTAGAAAGCATTGCAAACAGACTACATCTGCCCAAGGTCATGTGTCGGATGTCCGGAGCAGGATCACCGCCTCATATAGCAGCACACATACCAGGCAATAAGGTAATATGACATTCCCTTATATAGCAGTACACATTCCAGACAATAAGGTAATATCACATCCCCTCATATAGCAGTACACATACCAGGCAATAAGGTAATATCACATCTCCTCATATAGCAGCACACATTCCAGGCAATAAGGTAATATCACATCCCCTCATATAGCAGACACATACCAGGCAATAAGGTAATATCACATCCCCTCATATAGCAGACACATACCAGGCAATAAGGTATTGTCACATCCCCTCATATAGCAGACACATACCAGGCAATAAGGTAATGTCACATCCCCTCATATAGCAGACACATACCAGGCAATAAGGTAATATCACATCCCCTTATATAGCAGTGCGTATTCCATACTTCAGCTTTAAAGGCCCACTGCACTACTTGTAGCTACTTTCGCCCTCTCTATATTAAACAATATCTAATCAGTGACCATTGGTCCCCCATGATCCTCTTTTTCTTATGTTAACTGAGAGCTGAGTTGATGAGATAACCACCTGTCTAGTGACCTTGAAGGGCGGGCTAATCCCTCCTGTAAACTAATACTGATAAGCTTTAATAAGCAATGATTTTTCAAAGGTATACAATAGTGGACTTTCCAGTAAAGTTTAAATCCCATTTGAGCTTTGTTTGACCTTGCCTCCTTGTTATGATCATGACCATGTTATTTCATTTTCAGGGAGCCCCTCATGCTGTAAGACTGTTCAAGTATCCAAACTTTGATGGGCCTGGATCTATGATAGCGAATAAGAGCTTTTACAAAGCAGACAGCGTTGACATGATATGGAACAAGAAAGGTGAACAGAATAGATCCATACATTGTACATTACTATATTAATATTCTCTTAAGTCCATTGTAGAATATTTGCAAGAAAAATGATCATGAAATGTTAAATCTGCAGATGTCCAAAGCTATTTGAGTCTATATACCGTGTGTCTCAAAAAAAACGTAACACTTTTGAAATGGTTGCCAAATTGAGCATATATAATTTTATGAAAAAATGTTGATATGTATGGAAAGCTAAAGGACCAACCTTTCATATGATATGAAAAAATTGAAAAAAAAATCATGCTTCGATGAACAGTGTTCACTTAAGTTAGAGGTATGAAAATGGGCCTGCGCAGGATTTTTCCTTCCAATTTTGGACAGGTAAGTTACTTTTAGCATACAAAATAAGTTTGATATGAGATATTCATGATCGATGGATTAAGAGTTAAAAGGATGTTTTGAATACCAGTCCTTTCTCTCTGTCATTTATCAATCCCCAAACACCACCCCTGCCACACACACACACACACACACACACCAACTTCCACTCCCATCTTATTGTATCATTGATCTGGTAGATGTGAACAGGATGAAGGAAGAATGGGAAAATGTTAAATTGAAATACCGTATTCAAAATCATAATTGACATTATGCAACCCACTCTCCTCCCCCCCACAACCTTTTCCCATCCCATCACCTACCCCTTGCCTTTTCTTTATCAGTTTTCTTCCGTAAGTTTGGTGGATCATCAATCACATTTTATTCAGGTTTTATGAATGACCCAAACATGTAATAGCTAAGTACATCATTCATTATGCATTGAAAATACCAGAATTCGAGGTATTCAAAATATCCTTTTGATTCAAAATATCCTTTTGATCCATCGATCATGAATATCTCATATCGACCTTATTTTGTAAGTTACAAGTAATTTACCTGTCCAAAATTGGAAGGAAAAATCCTGCGCAGGCCCATTTTCATACCTCTAACTTAAGTGAACACTGTCCATCGAAGCATGATTTTTTTTTAATTTTTTCATATCATATGAAAGGTTGGTCCTTTAGCTTTCCATACATATAGACATTTTTTCATAAAATTATATATGCTCAATTTGGCAACCATTTCAAAAGTGTTACGTTTTTTTTGAGACACACGGTATATTGATGGGGCCTGCAATTTTTTTAAACAAGTGATGTACATAAACTGCAATGCCTACAGCTCTTGTGCTGCTACTGCCATAGCTACAATGATGAACCCCACACCAGATGACAGGCAACCAGCAAATATAATAATAATAATATAATAATAATGTTTTATTTACCCAGGGTAGCCACTTCAGTTATGAAACTGCTCTTCCAGTGGGCCCTGCATAACATAATATGTTATTACTACCCTTCTCCAATCTAATATGCTGAGCGCCTAGCTAGAAGGCAGAAGGTCCCATTGTTATAAGTCTTTGGTATGACTTGGCCGGGGTTCGAACCCATGACCTCCCGTTCATGAGGCGGGTGCTCTAACCACTGAGCCACCATGCCCGGTCTATATAATAAATAACATCATACTGACAGGCTAAGATATTTACTGAGTTTCAATCCATTTGGAATAGGTTAGGCTACATGTGACTGAGTGACGGGGTATCAGCAAACTGAGTATAGAACAACATGTGACTGAGTGACGGGGTATCAGCAAACTGAGTATAGAACAACATGTGACTGAGTGACGGGGTATCAGCAAACTGAGTATAGAACAACATGTGACTGAGTGACGGGGTATCAGCAAACTGAGTATAGAACAATAAAGATCATCATAAGATACCCATCACTACTCAACATTCTCTTTCAATCTTTGTTTGATGATCATCATGAGAAAGCTCATCGCCATCACTACTCAACATTCTCTTTCAATCTTTGTTTGATGATCATCATGAGATAGCTCATCGCCATCACCACTCAACATTCTCTTTCAATCTTTGTTTGATGATCATCATGAGAAAGCTCATCGCCATCACTACTCAACATTCTCTTTCAATCTTTGTTTGATGATCATCATGAGAAAGCTCATCGCCATCACTACTCAACATTCTCTTTCAATCTTTGTTTGATGATCATCATGAGAAAGCTCATCGCCATCACTACTCAACATTCTCTTTCAATCTTTGTTTGATGATCATCATGAGAAAGCTCATCGCCATCACTACTCAACATTCTCTTTCAATCTTTGTTTGATGATCATCATGAGAAAGCTCATCGCCATCACTACTCAACATTCTCTTTCAATCTTTGTTTGATGATCATCATGAGAAAGCTCATCGCCATCACTACTCAACATTCTCTTTCAATCTTTGTTTGATGATCATCATGAGAAAGCTCATCACCATCACTACTCAACATTCTCTTTCAATCTTTGTTTGATGATCATCATGAGAAAGCTCATCGCCATCACTACTCAACATTCTCTTTCAATCTTTGTTTGATGATCATCATGAGATAGCTCATCGCCATCACCACTCAACATTCTCTATCAATCTTTGATGATCATCATGAGAAAGCTCATCGCCATCACCACTCAACATTCTCTATCAATCTTTGATGATCATCATGAGAAAGCTCATCGCCATCACCACTCAACATTCTCTATCAATCTTTGATGATCATCATGAGAAAGCTCATCGCCATCACCACTCAACATTCTCTATCAATCTTTGTTTGATGACCATCACCACTCATCATTCTCTTTCAATCTTTGTTTGCTAGGTTCTGCTGCCTTAATAGTAGCTACACAGGATGTAGATACTACAGGCAGCTCCTACTATGGTGAGACAGCTCTGCACTTCCTGGCTGTCAATGGAGATAGTTCTAATGTTACCGTAGGTAAGATGGATCCCAAGTAAACCTTTATTTCCTTTCTTCTTTTCAAACTGATTTAAATTGTATTACTTTATAAAGTTTTGGTAAAGTCTGTGCAGTTTTCTACGCTCATTTTCAAAGGCCAAAGTACTGTTTAACATGTTGGACGATAAGTCCTTCACTTAAAAATTTATAATGCTTTTCAACTATTTTCAAATTAAATCTAATACCGATTAGACCTTTCATCATTCTTATTTTCTTCCACCCTTCCAATTTAAACCTTGATAAACTTAAAAAGAAATTTATAAAGACAAAGCTCAAGAGAAATAACCCAATCATGGTGACATACTTATGTGTTTATTTGGATTTGGTTTGTGATTGTGTTTATTTGGATTTGGTTTGTGACTGTGTTTATATGGATTTGGTTTGTGACTGTTTAGTGTGTTAATATGGATTTGGTTTGTGACTGTTCATATGGATTTTGGTTTAGAATCCCAAATATTCTAGGGTTGTATTTGTCTGTTGAAAGCAAGAAGGTCAGTAACTCATATAACTTAAAACAGAGTTAATACCTTTCTGTCTTTCAACAAATGATTTCTTCTTCTTGTGGGTTTGACGAGGCAGTTTTATCCTGTTGGTTTTGCAAGTTTTCTTTTTCAATTTGAAATTAAACGAAATATTTTATTTGTATTCTTTTACCCTCCCTTCTAATTCTTAGGCAAGAAAGGTCCCGTGTACAGTGTGGATTGGAGTCCAAACTCAACAGAGTTCTGTGTCGTCTATGGATGTATCCTTTATATTACATCATACAAGATCCCACAAGAATTTAATTGTTATACAACATGTTTGGCCTATTTTAGGATAATTTTTTTCCCAAAACAGGAATAGCTTCATGAATAAGGGAGTTTACAGATAGCACATGGTACAAATGACCCCAAATATCCACAGATCTTTTACACATGGAGAACTTCACTTTGAGCATATTAGAATAATAACTGCCAAAGTCCTAGATGTGCTTCATGAATACCTTTTGTTTGCCCTCTTGAAAATAATACTTCCACCTGCGTACCATAGAATATACCGTTGGTGCATAAATGAATAATGTTACATAACTTTCATGAGCGCATATCCAGTATTCATCTCTGTGGGTTTTACCTTTTTGGTACAAATGACCTTTATCTGCCCATGCGCAGATTGTATCTGTAAACTCCCTTATTAGTAAATTGATTTGCTTTGCACCACTAATGGACTAATTTCCAACATGTATTTTTTAAACGTTAACTAATGTGTTTTAATAAACCCTTATGCCCCATCCATTGAATCATTCAAAAATCAGTTTAAAATTCAATTTAATCAGTTACAGTATACTGGAGGCGCACACAAGTAGTTTATTTCATTCAACTCAATGATTGTATTGTATTGTATTAGTAATATTTTGTTGCTTTTAAGGTATTGAACATGTTGAATAATTATACTAAGTTAGACAGTACCACCTGTGCGCTTAGAAACGTCTGTATAAAGCGCCCTATAAATGTAATTATTATTATTATTATTCCCCATCTCAGAGCCATTTTGATCTTTAAATATGAAATTTGAATGAAAACAATGTCCATTTTTGAATTACTTTCATACTGTACTTTTTGATTAAGCTCAAAAGTTATTTCAGAATTTGAGTTCCTTGACACTGAACTTGCTTCAGTTATGCCTGCTAAAGCAACGCTATTCAACCTCAAATGTGAATCCATCTTTGACTTCGGAACCGGTCCAAGAAATTGTGTCTACTTCAACCCTCAAGGAACCAATATCCTTTCAATGAAAATCATGATTTTAATTATATCCTCATATATTTTATTGATATTTTGTCATATTTCATCTACCTCTTTGTTCCATTGCAAATTATCTTCCGCTTTGCCATTCTTTTTCTGACGTTTTTGTCTTCCTTTCGCCCTACCATTCCATCTTCTCTTTCAATCACTGCATGTATATTTTAACCTAGACAAAGTCAGCATAACATGAAGTAGATAGTAGATGATGAGAGTGTACAGGCTATAATAAGAGCCTCTATGTAATGTCTTTGTATGGTTTTATGCCTCTGCCACACGTAGTGAGTACCGGAAGCTTTATGTTTTCGGGTTGTCCGTCTGTCCGTCCGTCCGTAATTATTCTTGTGCTATCGTAGTGAAACTTAGTAAGAGTATTTATGACCATGTAAAAATTACCTGAATACGGGTACATTTTGGGATCAAGAGGTCAAAGGTCACAGGTCAATTTAAATGTGCTAAAAAATAGCTAATCACTTCTGATTAAAAACTACTGGTCCGTTAGATCTAAAATATGAAGAGGGTTATTATCATGCCTAAGAACTTCTACCCATAAAACTTCCTAGAAATTAGGGAGGGTTCTGCAAATGAGGGCCACTTTCTTTAATCTGATAATTAAAAAAAGCTGATTATGTTGATTTGTAGTTGTTTATAGCAATAATTTGTGATTGTCTCCAGCTTTCCTTGACTATCTTACTTATTGCCCTTGGAGGATTCGCCAACTTGAGAGGTCACATTGTAAGTCATTCCTATCATCTTTCAGAGGCCCTAAAAATAAAAAAAAATGTTGTATTGCCCTTTAGGTGCCAGAACATGGTCGTTCGGTTGGAAATCTTTTCCTTTTTTTAAACTCCATCTTTGGGCTGATATTTCTCAGTTTTGAATGCTTTAATAATTTTTCTTCTAAAGCAAAATAATTTTTTGGGGGGGTTCGGTCGAAAAGGGCGACACAACATCTTTTTTTGTTTAGGCCTAATGTAGGGAATGAAAAGGCTCATATTGTTCTTCATGTGGCAGTTTACCTGTTGACTACTGAATTATCTGATTCACATTGACTTAACACAGGGACCACCAGGTTCCAGTAGGCAATGGGTTAACAAATCTTGTCAAAATCTCTGTCTCTCTTTTAAATTTAGCAAATAATATCAGTGATGTCAATGTAGTTTTTATACCCATAAACTCATAAGCAGTGCTCTGGAGGGCTACCACTCACATCACATTTGTATAAATAATGTTTAAAATGAATATACCATCACAATATTTGTATTTTTCGTCTATCATTTTCTTTTATTGCTGCAAGGAGTTTTGGCATGACCAAAATATATAAAATATAAATATATGAAGTTATGAATACCTTGTGATTGGGACGTTTATTTTTGTATTTCTGGACTGTAGGTCAGGGTCATAGTGTAGGTTTATGGCATTCATATTCCTGGAGGTTTGTGATATCTGAATATCTTTGTTTAAATAAAGGTTTCTGCATCAACAGTGCTCAAGTATACATGTCAGGACTAAACATGAGCTGTACAACACTGCTCATAATGGAAGATGCATCCTAGACCATTTAGAAACCTTCCTTAATATCTAACATCTTTCCCTTTTTTATAGCAATTTTGGGACAGGAAGAGTTTCAAGTTGATATCTGAGAGCCAAGCAGCTGATGCAACATTCTTCCAATGGTCACCAGATGGTCAACATTACGCTACAGCAATCTGTGCTCCTAGACTAAGGGTTGGTAATGGGTAAGTGTTACGCTACAGCAATCTGTGCTCCTAGACTAAGGGTTGGGAATGGGTAAGTGTTACGCTATAGCAATCTGTGCTCCTAGACTAAGGGTTGGTAATGGGTAAGTGTTACGCTATAGCAATCTGTGCTCCTAGACTAAGGGTTGGTAATGGGTAAGTGTTACGCTACAGCAATCTGTGCTCCTAGACTAAGGGTTGGTAATGGGGTAAGTGTTACGCTACAGCAATCTGTGCTCCTAGACTAAGGGTTGGTAATGGGTAAGTGTTACGCTACAGCAATCTGTGCTCCTAGACTAAGGGTTGGTAATGGGTAAGTGTTACGCCACAGCAATCTGTGCTCCTAGACTAAGGGTTGGGAATGGGTAAGTGTTATGCTACAGCAATCTGTGCTCCTAGACTAAGGGTTGGTAATGGGTAAGTGTTATGCTACAGCAATCTTTGCTCCTAGACTAAGGGTTGGTAATGGGTAAGTGTTACGCTACAGCAATCTGTGCTCCTAGACTAAGGGTTGGGAATGGGTAAGTGTTACGCTACAGCAATCTGTGCTCCTAGACTAAGGGTTGGTAATGGGTAAGTGTTACGCTACAGCAATCTGTGCTCCTAGACTAAGGGTTGGGAATGGGTAAGTGTTACGCTACAGCAATCTGTGCTCCTAGACTAAGGGTTGATAATGGGGTAAGTGTTGCGCTATAGCAATCTGTGCTCCTAGACTAAGGGTTGGTAATGGGTAAGTGTTACGCTACAGCAATCTGTGCTCCTAGACTAAGGGTTGGTAATGGGTAAGTGTTACGCTACAGCAATCTGTGCTCCTAGACTAAGGGTTGGTAATGGGTAAGTGTTACGCTATAGCAATCTGTGCTCCTAGACTAAGGGTTGGTAATGGGTAAGTGTTACGCTATAGCAATCTGTGCTCCTAGACTAAGGGTTGGTAATGGGTAAGTGTTACGCTACAGCAATCTGTGCTCCTAGACTAAGGGTTGGTAATGGGTAAGTGTTACGCTACAGCAATCTGTGCTCCTAGACTAAGGGTTGGGAATGGGTAAGTGTTACGCTACAGCAATCTGTGCTCCTAGACTAAGGGTTGGGAATGGGTAAGTGTTATGCTACAGCAATCTGTGCTCCTAGACTAAGGGTTGGTAATGGGTAAGTGTTACGCTACAGCAATCTGTGCTCCTAGACTAAGGGTTGGTAATGGGTAAGTGTTACGCTACAGCAATCTGTGCTCCTAGACTAAGGGTTGGTAATGGGTAAGTGTTACGCTATAGCAATCTGTGCTCCTAGACTAAGGGTTGGTAATGGGTAAGTGTTACGCTACAGCAATCTGTGCTCCTAGACTAAGGGTTGGTAATGGGTAAGTGTTACGCTATAGCAATCTGTGCTCCTAGACTAAGGTATGGTAATGGGTAAGTGTTACGCTATAGCAATCTGTGCTCCTAGACTAAGGGTTGGGAATGGGTAAGTGTTACGCTACAGCAATCTGTGCTCCTAGACTAAGGGTTGGTAATGGGGTAAGTGTTACGCTATAGCAATCTGTGCTCCTAGACTAAGGGTTGGTAATGGGTAAGTGTTACGCTACAGCAATCTGTGCTCCTAGACTAAGGGTTGGTAATGGGTAAGTGTTACGCTATAGCAATCTGTGCTCCTAGACTAAGGGTTGGGAATGGGTAAGTGTTACGCTACAGCAATCTGTGCTCCTAGACTAAGGGTTGGTAATGGGTAAGTGTTACGCTACAGCAATCTGTGCTCCTAGACTAAGGGTTGGGAATGGGTAAGTGTTACGCTACAGCAATCTGTGCTCCTAGACTAAGGGTTGGTAATGGGGTAAGTGTTGCGCTATAGCAATCTGTGCTCCTAGACTAAGGGTTGGTAATGGGTAAGTGTTACGCTACAGCAATCTGTGCTCCTAGACTAAGGGTTGGTAATGGGTAAGTGTTACGCTATAGCAATCTGTGCTCCTAGACTAAGGGTTGGTAATGGGTAAGTGTTACGCTATAGCAATCTGTGCTCCTAGACTAAGGGTTGGTAATGGGTAAGTGTTACGCTATAGCAATCTGTGCTCCTAGACTAAGGGTTGGTAATGGGTAAGTGTTACGCTATAGCAATCTGTGCTCCTAGACTAAGGGTTGGTAATGGGTAAGTGTTACGCTACAGCAATCTGTGCTCCTAGACTAAGGGTTGGTAATGGGTAAGTGTTACGCTACAGCAATCTGTGCTCCTAGACTAAGGGTTGGGAATGGGTAAGTGTTACGCTACAGCAATCTGTGCTCCTAGACTAAGGGTTGGTAATGGGTAAGTGTTACGCTACAGCAATCTGTGCTCCTAGACTAAGGGTTGGTAATGGGGTAAGTGTTACGCTACAGCAATCTGTGCTCCTAGACTAAGGGTTGGTAATGGGTAAGTGTTACGCTACAGCAATCTGTGCTCCTAGACTAAGGGTTGGTAATGGGTAAGTGTTACGCTACAGCAATCTGTGCTCCTAGACTAAGGGTTGGTAATGGGGTAAGTGTTACGCTACAGCAATCTGTGCTCCTAGACTAAGGGTTGGTAATGGGTAAGTGTTACGCTACAGCAATCTGTGCTCCTAGACTAAGGGTTGGGAATGGGTAAGTGTTACGCTATAGCAATCTGTGCTCCTAGACTAAGGGTTGGTAATGGGTAAGTGTTACGCTACAGCAATCTGTGCTCCTAGACTAAGGGTTGGTAATGGGTAAGTGGGTCATTCCATGTCAAATCACCCAATGGTTTTAACCCGACCATTTTTTATTTAGATGAAACTTGGTGTACTTGTTGAGTGTGATCTCACAGCACCAAATCTCAAGTTTTAGGTCAATCGGATGAGGGGTTTGGAAGATACAACCACCAAATTTTGAGATTTTTTTGTATCTCAGAAACTAATGGGTCAATCTTCAGAAAATTGGTATTGTTGGAAAGGGAATTCAATAAGGATTCCAAATCTGCTGTCATTTTAAAGCTTGGTACATGTTGGGGTACTCAGACCTTTT
>JAVYIG010013528.1:0-46778 GCA_035222895.1 Strongylocentrotus droebachiensis
AGCAGCATTTAAGCACGGTATCAACTGGATGTCTATACAAGTAGAAATAAATTAAAATGTATACGTTTCACGCAAATAGTGCTTTCTATTCAAGTCTTATACAAGATTTTCATCAACATGTTTAAATCATACACTGGTATACAACGGGAAGGGTAAAGCTTTGTAATAGTTTTCTGTTCGTAATGCAAATATTAATCATTCAATAAATTGGCGCTGGTAATTCTGTTTTCCTGCGTTTATAATACAGTATTATTATAAATTTACATAAAAGGCACATTTGGAAATTTCTTACATATGCACATTAAATGTTAGTCTAACATATATTATATAGCTGTTCGGCCGGGTTAAAGCAAAATGAAAAGGCCATGGAAGCTAGTAAACCTGAAGTGCCTTTCCTTATAGTGGAAAATAAATCTTGTTGTTGAAAAAAGCAAATATCTCTATATTCCAGAACATATGACGTGGTTCCTCATAAATATAATATAAATAGTATTATTTTATGAAAGATGCTGCGTTCACAAGGTTCTGGAACAAATTGTCCTGGTTGCAATCCCAGTAAATGTCAAAGTATCCATACATCTATTATTTTAATATACCCATTTGAAACTCAAATTTGATTAGGGAGTTGGTATTTGAACAGATTATAACGACCCCCCCCCCCCCTCAAAAAAAGAAGACGTTTTGATATTACATTGTAATCATGTCATAAAGTTATACACCAGACCGGCTAAAAGCAGTCTTATCTGACGAGTTTGTTCTTTTAGAACATACTCATAAGCTACTCATGATGGACCTTTAATCCACAAGCCTTGCTTTCAACCACGGTCAGCTCATCTTTCTATTGTAACGCCTTATTCTGTTAACTTGTTATATTCATGTCATATTTGTAATGTGTGTCATGAAAGAAAGATAAATAAAACTTGAACTTGAACAAATTTTTAACCTTTTATTACAATTTTCACACTTGTTTTGAGATAATGAAATTGCCTCAAACAATGATTTCACAAAACCCGAAAGGAAACTTTTAAAGCGGCAAATAACAAGTACATTCCTTGGCAATTATTTTTTCTCTTGGGAGGACAAAAGAAAGAAAAAACAAGCTTTTTCGGAATTTATTGCACTGAAATAAAAACTGCAATGAAATCACACGGATGCGAAATTTGAATACGGTTTTTAAACGTTTGGATGGATAGACCAACTCAAATACTTCAAAAGAAATATTTTTTTTGGGCCAGCATACAAGTGAGGATACATTAATGAGTGGTTTATCCTGTATCAAATTTTGGCCGTTTTAATGGAATTCGGTCATAAAAATAAACTGGAATATGTATTTAACAATAAAGTAACAACCTTGCTGCCCGAATATAAGATGAAGCTTCTTTGATTATTAGTATCTTCAAAATTATCCGGGCTACGACCCCCAAGCAAGCTTGTGATTTATAAGCATTTGATTTGATTTGATAAGATGTGAAAGCAGTCATTCAGGAGTCATATCATGTACTTCAATTTACACCTCAGCACCAAAAAGAGTGTAAAATGGGGCAGATTATCCTGATTTGTAAACTATACTTGACCCTTTTGTAAGTCCGTAGCTCGTTTCCAGAGCAAAGACCCAATCCAGCTTCACCACCTGACTGTACTACAACAATGGATTGTAGAGACTGGCGTTCAAAAGGGAGGAAAATAGATCCATATCGAGTAAATAATGCCAGACAAATTGGGTAAGCGGTTAGGGGAATTCCCATTCGTTACGGTGATATGATAATCTCTTAGCTATGCATTCATGACGAGTGTTTATAGTTTTATACTCTAGCTTTCGGGTGGTTAGAAGAGGGGAAGGTGTGGGATGTGACATAGATTTTTTGGGTCGGTGTCATGGTGAAATAAAGTCCATTATGGCAAATAAATAAAACCTTTGACACAGTCACAGTGATGATGTTAGTACCGAGTTTTATCCACACAATAAATAGCCTACTTTCAAACAAATATGTGAAATGTGATTTCCCTATATTTTAAAATTGGCACCGCCTTCTTTTCACATGTTCAAAGATATCATCTCCCTACATACTTCGGATAATGTCACAGGTACGATATCGTCTTACAAGATATTGTGAGGTAATGCTAGGCATTCTTTTACACTTAAAAAAAAACAATTTTGATTCTTAGTGTGTTTTTGTCAGGGGAGTCTTACAGGATGAAGATATCAGAATCTTATTATTGACATACATGTATCGTTTTATTGACTCAATTTCCTAAACCTCACGACTAATATGTGTGATCGGAGAGATGGGAACAGAGACGTGGCCTGGTTGGACACAATACCTTTTATAAAACCCATCATGCCCGAAAAAGTGTGATATGCTAGCCTATTATAACAGTCGGATTGTATACAAAGTTTCTTTTCAAATGATTATTATTTTCATTTTGAAATGGGCTTTTCGCGCGGCAACAAAAGAAACAGACAGAGTAAACACATTCGTTTAGTCATTCACGTTATGCTTGAGAAAGGAAAGCGCGCTTTGAGGAAGTTCTATTGTATAATTACAAGCAAATGCACACAGTTGACATAAACGCATTCGATTAATGTGCGAACAGTTCTTTCACGGTACACATTGTGTGAATTACAAATAAAATTAAACTTGATAATAAACATGAATTGCATTTCACATGGCAGCAGGGCAAATATATTTCGTTATCTGATACAATTGATTTGAGTTCAACAGTTTAAGGCTTGTTCATCTTTGAGAAAAGGACTATCTCACATTCTAAGAGAACAAACATAATGATATCTGCGATTATAATTATTGCCATTCACCTGCGGACAAATGGGAAACTTCTTCCAAAACATCCAGATCTGAAGCAGTGATACATTACAGGAGAGGGGAAGTCTAAAGCTTTCAATTGTTTCTATGAGTTACGTCATAGAAAATTTCAAACGATGGATCTAAAACTGGTTTGTTACTACATGCTCTTAGTCACCTTCATTTTGGCTCAAGCATCATCGGCAGTGGAAACATATGGTGAGTGAGCTTGAATACATCTCTATTTTTATGTTTCATGACATTTTTCGACTCTCAAGCTTTGCATTATAATCTGGCACTATTCATCAAATTAATGTGTATTGCTTTAGCTTTGCAGGGTTTGAGAGTTGCTTTCCAATATTTTTAATTCGGACATGTACATGTTTTTTTCGAAATTTCACATGTTTTTTGTTAATGTTACCTCAGCCAAAATATAAAGCATAATGCTTTTCTTCTTTCCACAATGTAATGGGGTAACTTTTGTTTATATTGTCCATTGGTTTGATTTGATTGGCTAGAAAATGAGCAACTGGCGATACAGATTCTTATCATTAAAATACTATAAGTTTTCACGCATTTTACTTTTTCCCCACTATTACTGCTCAAGACCCTCTTTTTATCTTTCAAAACAAACAACAGGAATAAGATATATGAATAAAACAAAAAATCCCACAACGAACGAATATAAGAAATAAAAAGAACATACAGTATGCAAATAGTGAATGGTCATGAGTGCAATGGTACAAGATTTTGCACGAGGTGAAAGATAAGAGACGCTATATTCAACGAGGCGCAGCCGAGTTGAATGGAGCGTCTCATCTTTCACCGAATGCTAAATATTGTTCCATTGCACGAATAAAGACCATTCACTATTTGTTTTATAGAACACCTCGGACGTTAAAGGGCTTAAAACAGTTTTCCTAGGCCCAAATCTCAGCGATTTTTTTGTTTGTTTTCAATACACCAGTTTACAGTTGTGTGCGCCATTTTAAACAAAGCCAATGACCTAGAGGTCATGTATTTATGCGTAAATTAAGATTGCGCCCATGCAAATAATGATGACATCACTGCCTGCGCGCTGCGTTGTGCGCGCACATCATCATTTGCATGGGCGCAATTTTAATTTACGCATAAATACCAGAGGTCAGAGGTTATTGGCCCCAATTTTAGGGCCAATGACCCGAGGTCAACTGTCTGCGCATGCGCACTGATACAACTGTAAACTGGTGTATTGATGAAATTGCTGATAGTGAGCGCGCACTATTAAGCAGGCAGCAAACCACGCGCGTACCATGCGCCGCGCGTACCAACCTTTATGTTTATTGTTACGCGGAGTGCAATTTCGTTTGATCCTTTCGCACCATTGCACTCTGACGTCACTTATCTCACCATATACTTTGTACATCGTTAGTGGCGTCAGAGTGCAATGGTGCGAAAGGATCAAACGGAATTGCACGGCTGGAGAATGATGCCGTTCAATTGTACTTTTAGCGCATGTCATGTGATCAAGAATTGACCAATGAGATTGCAAGAATCTTAGTAGGCATTGTATAATATACAAATAGTGAATGGTCATGAGTGCAATGGTACAAAATTTTGCACGAGGTGAAAGATAAGAGACGCTATATTTAACGAGGCGCAGCCGAGTTGAATGGATGGTCTCATCTTTCACCGAAGGCAAAATATTGTTCCATTGCACGAATAAAGACCATTCACTATTTGTTTTATACAACACCTCGGACGTTAACGGGCTTAAAACAGTTTTCCTAGGCCTAAATCTCAGCGATTTTTTGTTTGTTTTCAATTGATGAAGTTGCTGATAGTGAGCGCGCACTATATTAGGCAGGCAGCAAACCACGCGCGTACCATGCGCCGCGCGTACCAACCTTTATGTTTATTGTTACGCGGAGTGCAATTTCGTTTGATCCTTTCGCACCATTGCACTCTGACGTCACTTAGCTCACCATATACTTTGTACATCGTTAGTGACGTCAGAGTGCAATGGTGCGAAAGGATCAAACGGAATTGCACGGCTGGAGAATGATGCCGTTCAATTGTACTTTTAGCGCATGTCATGTGATCAAGAATTGACCAATGAGGTTGCAAGAATCTTAGTAGGCGTTGTATAATATTGATGATCGACTCTATACATACCGTGACTAATTGAACGAGTTTTTATTCTCTTATTTGATAATCGTTTAGATGACCTCTTTGTCGGATGCTTCGTAGATCTCATGGGTGATCGAGTCCTGTCAGATCCACTTTTAATATCTGATAACATGACAATCAAGCTGTGCATTGATTACTGCACAGGATTGAATGACACTGACTCTGCTTACGCTGGAGTAGAGTTTGGGAGGGAATGCTACTGTGGGGTTGCTGGTACGGACTACTATCGACTTGGAGTGGCAGGAAACGGTGACTGTGAATACAAATGTGCGGGGGATATCACTACAATTTGTGGGGGCGCAGGAAGTATCTCTATTTATAACCGCACGTTTACAGTAGATATTCATTGATTTAAAAAACTAACTTTATTTTCATTATTGCAAAGTTGAAACTTTGATTCGACAAGGTTATCAAAATTCAATGCTTGGAAACCATCGAAGTAATGATTATTTTAAATTACAAAACGCTTTAATACAGCCCCGGCACAGCACCGGAAGAGCTCTCCGAACGCTACTGAGATGTGTGAGATCACAGTATGGACATGATTTGCACAAGCAGACGATGTCCCATGACATCTCACACATTTTCAGTGCCTTTGTTTTCATCTTCTCTTGAGTTCTTTCTCTTAGTTCACCACCGTCAGGCTAAATGTATAATCTATTGCCTCACTCTCAACCCCGCGCATGGTTTTATTTTGATGACAAATGCAGCGATACAAAAATAAAGGAATCTGTCGCTTGTAAACAAAATAAGACGCCATTATATATTCAGCTGCACACACCGCGGTATGTTCGGCGTTTCAAGAGGGAACAAATGCCGTCCTTAATATCATTCCAGGGGGTTGTCAATTTGAAAGTCAGGTTTCTTTGATGGTTAATTAACCCCTATCCTGTGCATTTACAAGCAAAGGATTTTAGTTATCAGAATAAGGTCATATCCCCTTTTGAATGGTTTGACATGCCCTTAAATTTATATACACTAAACTCATTATAATTTGACAAATAATAGCTTTGCAATTATGTTCATTCTTTATGGGATGTCGTCTGCTTGGGCAGTATAGTGACGTCATTAAAACATCGTCATTTTCCGGCGAATCTCTCGTATATCCCAGCTGCTATGGAGGTGGTTGTATATGTAATTTTATAAATCACCCGATATGTAGTTGACCAACTTGTACCATGGCCATCTGTTAGCTTACTAGTTTCTAATGATACATTAGTTGACATATTTGTGATTTTCTTTGAATTTCACCTTTAAGTATTTTCAAAACCAATAGTGATTTTCCACTTTCGCCCAAAGTAGCGGTTTTTCGCTAACGGGTAAATATGCTGTCCTCAAAGGACATACATTTCCCATGTAATGCCTATGCAAACAATGCAATTCAATAAGATATTATTTTTCTATCTATGGGCAATGTTAACGGTAGATCATTCTCAAAAAATAAAAGATTCGTATTTAAGTAATAACCATAAGTTTTTAAAATATTGCACGATTCTAATGTGGACATTCCTTGTACTTATCACCTTTTTGGGATTCAAATTGATGATATGATTTTATTTATAGATATGAAATCTTGTAAACAATCGTGACACAACACTTTGTTCAAGGCGTGTTTATGCTCCTCCTAACCGTGGTAGGGTTGGGCCAACCATTGAGGTCACTAGGATGTTACACGGGGTGGGGAGAGGGAGGGAGGGAGGGTAGCAGGGGCAAGGGTACAATGTAAAAGAAAACAATCCCTTTTGTCTATAGTGCACAATTAGTATCGAATCTGTTTAATTACTGTTTTTGTTATTTTATAGACGCAGAAAACGTTGTCTTGTGCAAACCTTAACAATGGTACCAAGGTTCGTTTTGTACATGCTGGTTTTCGATGAGATATATACGAAACATATTGCTATTTGTTTTCTGTTATATCTAGTCTAAAATTTGTTATTATCTATATCATTACCAAGAACTTATAGAAATGTATTTGCCCACCACATCTACCATGTCTAATATTTCGCAGTTTTACTGATTAGACCTCCAACAACTACTGAAACTGTTTCAATTTCAGTTATACCAACTTCACACGATGCATCGACAGCATCTGACAAACCAACAGAAGAAATCAATGAAAGCACAATTCCAATATCAAAAAATTCTACAAAATCAGGTAAGTAGATGGTATAGATAGGATTTTGCTTGATATAGATCCGACCAAACTTATACCAACATTTTTGAAATATTGACCACGAAAACCTTCTTTTAAGTGTCACTCTTCTTAAATACTGACTTAATAAATACCCTTTCTCGACATGCTGAAATGATGTAAATAATAAAATCTATGACGGTGTGCCAATGATACGTAAAATTCACAGATAGTAGAAAAATACATGAAATGTATAATAGTCACTGGAAATTGAGAAAATATTTGAAAAATCCATGCAAATCATGCTAAAGATGTCAAATCATGGCAAATCTTTTGCATTCACTCCACCCCTCCCCCTCCACCTTTCACTTTCTTCCCCACCCGCTCTCTCCCGATCTTCCTCCCCCTCTCCCCTCCATCTCTCTCCATCTCTCTCTCCCTTTTCTCTCTCTCTCTCTCTTCCTTTCTCTCCCAGCTATCGCTTACTCTCTCTTTCTCTCTCTCCCTCTCTTTACATAAAAATACATACAGCACACCTGCTTTATAAAGTTTTATCAGGTTTATAGTCTCATTCCCATAGGGAATCTACAAAATTTTCCATGAAATTCGTGTATCACATTCTAAATGGTCAATCCGGCTATCATACAGTTATGATAATGCCATCTCTATGTACCTGATTATAATTCGAACAGATCCCTCGACCATTGCTGGCGTACAGTCTACTTTGATGACTTCGAGTCTTCAACCCGTTACAGGCGACAATAGCGGCATTGGTATGTACTATGTTCTTGGTGTTTGTAATTTGTAAAGAACTTGTTTTTAATTTTGGGAGGATCATTGTGGGGATGGCAAATTAGATAAATAAACAACCCTTCCGTTTTATATATTTAATCCGTTTTTATTTAAATAGGGTAGCCCCGTCAGGAACTCATCTTTATAACTTTTAGAATGGCATTTCGAAAATCGACAGGGCTCTTTTATGAATGCTTGCTTCTTGATTTTTTTTGTCCTCGGAAATTAAATAGACAAATTGAGCACCTGACTTTACCCTTCAAGTACTTCTTTAATGTATTTTGTTGTCGTCATCTTTTTGTTCAATTATTTGCTGCATTTGCATTTTCATTTTCCATTCATATTCTTCTTTCCAGCATTATATGCAGGTGCTGGTGGAGGAGGCGCATTTCTTCTGATACTTATCATAATAATTGTTTGTGTCACGTGTAGACGCAGGTAAGCCTATAGTAAGAATGAATATAATCTCAAAATTATAAATGTTATGAAACATTTGTTTAAGAAATGAAATTACACAGTGTATTAAAATCTTTATAGACACATGGATGCTCGATAAATATTGGACTTCAGAACAACACAACACAAAACAAAACATACCAAAACAAAGCACAAGAAAATAAAGATCAGCCTAAAAAGTGTTATTTGGTCAAATGGTTCAGTCGGGTCACATTATATTTTTAAACTTGATGTGTACTTTACATATTCGGTCTTTTGTCTTCAGTAGTTTGTTAGCTAACTGCGCCATTCTGGTGTTGCTACTATACACGGTGATGGTATATTAATTGGCAATCGAGCTTAGACTTATTTATAGAACATTTGTTTATCTGCTGTCTGGATAGTGGTTTCAATTATACACATAAACACAAATACATAGTGCATGTGGCTAACCTTCAATTAGTGTGGTACGGTATGTCACTGAAACAGCTCCCGTACGATTTTTGTGCCAAAGTTGATTTTGTTGCTGTTTTGGCTTCAAAAGGGTCCCAATTGGCCCAAAATGATGGGGTCCAAATTTTCAGACCCCTCCTTCATTTCCTGGGGGGTCCTAGACCGGGAGCCAGGAGGAGTCAACCTAGCTGGGAAGGAAACCAATTTTCATGTGCACAGATGTAAAGATCGCATAGCTCTACATAACAAATTGACCGTCTGGCATGTTCTAAGTGGTGGGTGTGGCCAGGGGGATGCCCCCACCAAAAAAGTTGCCCTTTTGACGATAATATAGTATTATGTAAATTATATTTTAAGGAAACCTTGAACCACCATGAGTTTGGTGTAATATGAAAGAGAGTTAAATTATCTACATTTGATACCAATTTCAAAGAATTTTGGATTAATTAACATCGCAAATTAAAGTAAAAAACAGGATTTTTGTGATTTTTTTCGAAAAATTGAATTTTATCAAAAAACATTATTTTCCATATATCAAAATCGGAGAATTGCATTTTTTCATAACTTTCCAGGAATTTGCTTATGTACAACGAAAATATCCTTTGCGAGGGAGAGGTTTATATATCGTTTCAATAAAAAGTTATAGCAATCCAAAGTTATTGATTTGATTTCCACAAAAACAACATTTATGCCCACATGTGTATTAACTGCATGCATATACGTGCATTAGTGTATTAAGGACCTGTTTGGTGTGTTTACATCGAGTTTTAAAGATAACTTTGAACTAAAACCTCTAATCACCATGTATTTGGTGTCAAAAGATTGATAATTAGAATACCTTCATTCTGATATCAATTTCAATGAAAACACTCAGAAAACACGTGTATGCTTGTAAGCAACCAATACTCCGCATAATTCCTATTGTAAACTTTTCTCAAAAAATAGTTTCGGTTAGGTATGCAAACTTATTTTTTCTCTGGATTACAAGTAATTCAGTACAAAAATCGAAGGAACATCATGAAACTACTTGATACGATTGAATCTCAGTTTTAGTCTTTGTGTGTTTCAAATAGGAAGTTCCATAACTACAATTGAGATCAATTTGAAATCTTTTCTGCTTAGCCATGAATAATTTAAAATCGTTACTAACTCCTTGAACTTCTAAGGATCTCACGATTTGATGATTGGAAAATGTCATTAGGTACCAGCTTATAATTTTGACAACACATTACCGTCTACATTAGAGTTCTATCAATGCCTGTTGCATAAATCATATGGTCTTTTTGAACATGTTGCTGAAATGACATGATTTTCTGAGATTTTTTCTCTTTCTGGGAGGTAAATTATACTTTTGTATGCCTTTGTTAGAAAATGACAAGTCTCCCAAATTCATAATTAGGCAAAAAAAAAACATGCTTATTTAGAAGCCTTCATGTCAGGGCCTGCAGAACGGTAGGGCTCGAGCCCTCCTCACTTTTTTGAAAAAGTAAGTCAAAGAGAAAAAGAAAGAAAGAGAGAAAGAAAGAATGAGTGACCTGCTAGTGTCACAAATGAGGTATCACAATATGCTCTTCTGACCGTAATTAAATACCTAAAACCCCTGAGCTTCCGGGGGCTCCACACCCTGGACCTCACCAAGGGCCCTAAGACGGGTCCCTGAATGCTCATCTGACCATAATTAAATGCCTTAAACGCTGAGCTTCATGGGACACAGCCCCCTGGACCCTACTTCAATTAGTGATCTGCCAGTGTCACAAATAAGGTATCTAAATATGCTTATCTGACCGTAATTTAATGCCTAAAACCCGTGCAGCTTCCGAGGTATTCGCCCCTTGACCCCGCCGGGGCAAAGACACTGGACCCCACACCAATTTACGCTGCACTCGCTCCGCTTTTCCTGATCGTTAATACTCCACTTTGAAAAACGTTCCGCGGGGCCGGCATGTAACGTGTAAGAGTGGTGGTGGTGCAGATTTTTCTTCTGCCCCCCAAAAACGTTTTTGCTCATTACGCCACTGCCCCTGAAAGGTGAGCCCCCTGGAATGTTTGCCCCCTCCCCCAATCCCAAACTGCTTCCGGTGCGCCTGGTGGGGGTATCTGTCAGACGTCCCTAAAATACCCCAACCTCAATATTGAGCTAGATCAGCTTGAAAGGAAACCCAAATGGAACCTACATGAAAATATTCGCCATAGGCTAACGATACACAAATGGCCATTGCCAGACGATTTAAGTGGTAGGGAGTGACTGCCAGACGCCCTATTTGATGCTAGATATAGATTGTTGAGAGAAACCTTGCGGGACTATGTGAAAGGCAAATTGTACTTCGGTTTAAACGTCCCTTTCCAACACTCCTTCTTGATATGAATACGATAACAATTAAGAGCTATATACCCTACGATTTAACTTAAGTGTTGTGCTACTGTAAAAGTCAATGACGATCTTTTTCGAACTCTACTTATCTTTAACTAGGCCTGTACAGTAATTATTGTTATTGGGTTATTAAAATACACAAAACAATGTCCAACCAAATGCTTTTTGCAACGCCTTTAACAATTGTATTTCTAAAGGCAATATCACAACGCAACACATAATGTTTTCAACATCAAGGAAAAATCCATCTGAGATCAAATAAAGCAATATTAAAACATGTCCATATCTAACTATAAGCTGGTACCTAATGAAATTTTCCAATCATCAAATCGTGAGATCCTTAGAAGTTCAAGGAGTAAGTAACGATTTTAAATTATTCATGGCTAAGCAAGTATTTTCATAATGCTCCATCGATTTTTGTACTGAATTACTTGTAATCCAGAGAAAAAATAACTTTGCATACGTAACCGAAACTATTTTATGAGAACATTTTATGTCATTCTATATCACAATAGGGATAATGCAGAGTATTGGTTGCTTACAAGCATACCCGTGTTTTCTTAGTAGTCAGGCAAAATAAACCATTAAACCAAATATGGCGATATTATATTATATTCATGTTGATCGATGCAATAACTTGTCTTGGGCATTGGCAAGATTATGACAAGCCGATGGAAGGGGCGGGTGAGGGTGGGGGGGGGGGGGGGGGGTGGGGAGGCAACTGCCAATGTCCACATTTCCTGAAACATCCCAGAGTACAGGAGAAGAACTTATCAATTGCACTCAGCGCTCTAAATCCTTTGAACTTTCTGCACTACTAAATGTCTAATCACTTTTGTCCAGTTAATATACCGATATACTGGCAAAATCAGAGGAATATCTACAATAAAAAGCACCTTTTTGGCTCAAAATTTATATTTCACACACTACATCACTCATTGAAATTGATATCAGAATGAAGGTATTTTAATTATTCATCTTTTGACAAATGAAGGAGGGGTCTGAAAATTTGGACCCCATCATTTTTGGCCAATTGGGACCCTTTTGAAGCCAAAACAGCAAAAAAATTAACTTTGGCACAAAAATCCTACGGGATTACATACCATACCGCACTAAATTGTGGAAGCGTTTGTTCTGCCGTTTACCTGATCACATGACCACCGGAGGAAAGAATCTTACATTTTATAGAGGCGGGGCTTAGTGTTAACAAAGACAACTGAATACATATTTTTTTTAAATTATCTAAAATAACAGAATGCACATAATGATTGGAAATATGTATTTTTGGCATCCTTGTGCCCTATATTAAAAAATAAAAATAAAATAGAACTTCAATTTTTGTTTGTGGGGAGGGGGGGGGGGGGCGCCCGCCTTCAGGTGCCCCCGGATCCGCCTTCGTGTATTTATGACATGTACCCCATTTTCGTTCCTATTCTAATAGAAATAAAGAGAAACGATCACGCGCTACTGACCAACCATTAACAACGATGATTCCTACTAAGGACGACAATAAGGAACGTAGTAGACCTACCGACGAGAAAGAGGATCCTTGTTATGAGAACAAGAGTGCAGAGACGGAACGCGACTATCATAACATGACCGTGGACAATAACGAACTAACATACATGAACTCGGAGAAGAGATCTACCATGAAAGAAGCAACACACGACCCTGCAGCTCTCTATGCCAGGCCTGAACTATCAGCTAAAACCTCATCTCGACCTAAGACGTACACCTCTCCACCCAATGACACAGACGATCCATCATTGATGTACGCTATGCCAGACAGAAGAGCCAAGACTGTGTACTCGAGCAACAGTAAAGCAGCCCCGGGGGAGGACAACCTCCACGCGCTGTACGCCACTTCCACGAAAAATCGCTTGGAGCCGATCGGTATGGAGGCTACGACAGATGGGGAGGGCTTGTACGCGCTACCAGACAAAAACCCGCGTGACCACGTGACCCAAGATGGCGCCGGGAAGCGTGATGATGTAGAAGCCATGTACGCCATGCCAGATAAATCACGACGGGGCAATGATGTTGAGGACACTGTAATGATAGAAAATGATATCTACAGCTCTACATAGAATGTCATAGGGAAATAGAGAGGGGTATTTTTTTTTCTACTTTTGATGAAATAAAAAATGTTTGTCCGTTAAAACGCATAGGCCTATCCGCCCACATCCATCTAAATGCAAACGCACTATATTTTGCCTTTTGGGTTAATAAAGATAGATTAATGCTAGTTAAAACATACCAAATAACATATTTTCTATTTTTTTAATACAAATGCTATAGGTTGAAATATTCAGTAATCATACTTTTGGCGATGGAAATGTAAAATATATGAACCTGCCCTTTATTAAAAAAGATTTTGTTGACAACCCTTAGAGTAGATTTAAACTTTGGTTAGTAAAATAATTGTATATATAAGTATCACATGTGTGTATTTTTTATTAATCTGTGCTATGAAAAGAAAAGTGATGTCTATACGAATGAATAGAAATTAAAATGTATACAGATTTGTTCAATTATGGTAGATGGTCCTACTTTTCCATTGATACATATTTTACTATACAAAGAAAAGTATCTCTGCTTGCATGAACTTGTATTACACGATTATAATGCATATAACTTGTAGAACACACACTATGAATATGACGGACAAAGAAAGAGGAGAAAATAAAGTTCCTCAGGTAGACAAAGGAACATCCCTTCACTGCTATTATGTACAAATGTGTAGAACAGGTGAATATGCATGTGACATCTGTTCTACACATTTTTACATAATAGCAGTGAAGGATGTTCCTTTGTCTACCTGAGGAACTGTATATTTTGTCCTCTTTCTTTGCCCGTCATGTTCATAGTGACAGGGAGGTCGAATTGTCTTTCTTTAATTGTAATTATAGTAAGGATGATTGCATGCCCGGACAAAACATGCATCGGATCCTGTCTACCGGTGAAAAAATCGAATTGCTGTGTAAATTTAGCTACGAAAAATAATCATAATTTCACGTTTTCCTATAATAGGTGCAAGGGCGAATGAGATGTGTTAATATGTATATTGTGAAATATATCAGTTGTATTGAAAAATAGACGTTTACATGATTAAAACCTGCACCATTCACGGATGAAATATTTTCAAGGATACGGATGTTAATGTGAGATAGCAAATATAATGTTTTTAAAATGACAACCCTTTTGTACGAGATATATCTGGAAAACAACACAAATACTCATATTTTAGACTTGAATTAAATAGAATATGTGTATATGTACCATTATAATATATTGTATTGTACAGTAAAAGGTAGAACTATATTTTATCATTGCAAGGATGTTGCATGTTTTAACAAAAACTTACACTGCATCCAGTTTAAGGGCGAACAATTGCATTAGTTTCGTAAATTTGTCAACGAGAAAAATCTAATTATAGTGGTTCCTTATAATCTGTGCAAGGGCAATACGGATGTGTAAATACGTATGCAAAATGAAACATATATGTTTTACTGAAATTGAGACTTTACACATGAAAGAATGCTGTCCAATAAAGAATACGATTGTTAATGTGAGATGTTAATACAAGTTGAATCATGCTTTTAAAGGACAGCCCTTTTGAAGAAGAAAAACGTTATATCTAGAAAGAAGGTTAAAATACTTTTTTTTATACACAACAAGCGTGATTAAAAGCTGCACCATTCGTAGATGAACTAGATGTATCAAGAATTTAACTGTTAATGAGAATTTTCATGTATTTTAAATCACAACCTTTTTGTAAAAAACACATCTAAAAAAAAGACCAAGTTACATACATTATAAAGAACAATTGAAAGAAAATGCGTGTATGTACGTACCACAATTATAATGTCTCGTATTGCATAGTAATTAGGTAGAATTATATTTGATCATGTAAGGATGATAGCATGTTGTAATCAAACTTCCACCGAATCCTGTCTAACGGCACAGAAAATGATATAGTTTCGTAAGTTTGTGAACAAAAATAAAATATGATGAATAACGTGATCATAATAAATGATCAGAGTCATTCTGGGAGAGTCAAGGATAGACAAAACAATTGCTGGCATAGGCCAGAAATAGCGCGCGCCTTTTACAGCTGTTTAAGCGGTGCCTTTGTGAGACAGCGACATGTGAAATTTACCTCTGTAAAGAAACCGAAAATGCGCACAGCCAGTGAATCTACAACGGTGGAGTTATGCGCGCAGTAAGCGTGGGAACGCCGTGTGCAAGATTTTCTCACTTTCGACTTTATCTCCGCTCGGAGAAGTCCTTTTTCCCCGGCCCATCCACCCCTCTTTAGTTTAAGTAGAGTTGAAGAAATAAACTACTTAAAGTTGATTGAGGATTAACAAATTGGAAGTACAATGTTGTTTTGAGTGATATAACGAATTGTATGTACTTAATATCATGGTAACACGGGGGTTGACTGGGGGAGGATTTCTTTTACTCGTGATTATTCCATGGTTGGTTCCGATTATCACCACTTCTTATATATGCGCTGGTATAGTAGCACCGGGATAACATTGGGGATACTGCAGGAGATACTATCCTGTCGGTGGGTCACGTAAACCCCAGGTATCTGGGGTGATCGGAGGGAGTTACTACCCTTCCGCTGATCGCGTGACTCGAGACCCCACAAATATAGTGTTTCCATAACTATGTTAGTTATGCATTGATGATTTTGTGAGTATTGAAAAGTTGTGGGGATCATCCGTAGGAGATACTATCCTACCGGCAGGTCACGTAAACCCCAGGGACCTGGGGTGATCGGAGGGAATTACTATCCTTCCGCTGATCGCGTGACTCGAGATCCCACAAATATAGTGTTTCCATAACTATGTTAGTTATGCATTGATGATTTTGTGAGTATTGAAAAGTTGTGGGGATCATCCGTAGGAGATACTATCCTACCGGCAGGTCACGTAAACCCCAGGGACCTGGGGTGATTGGAAGGAGTTACTATCCCTCCGCTGATCACGTGACCGGAGATCCCTACAATTTTGAGTTTCACTCATGGTACATGTACCCTTAAGATTGTTGAATCATATCACGTTTATACATTATTGTCGAATTGTTTATGGTGGACCCTCTTTATTGTGGTTATAAGATTTTGTTATTGCTTTTATGCATGTTACTTGTTTTACTTTGACTTTCCTACTTTACATGTTTTGAGGAAAAGGACTCCTAGTTTCGGAGCGGAATAAATGTCGAGCAAACTGCAAATCAGTCTAAAGTTGTCTTCTTCCTAGAATAAACCGTTCTCTTAGAATCTGTGATTGGGCAATTGGGATGAGTAAATAATTATACAAACGGTATGTATATAAGTAATGTGTGAAATAGATACGTTTTCACATGGTTAAATATATTCTTTGGCAAGACGTTAATCTATATTTGCCACTCTCCACCCAGGTGTAAATGGGTACCTGATATGCTTGAGCACTAGTTACTTTGGCAGCTCGGCTACGACCAGGGTAATATGTGTAAAGCGCCATGAGCGTCAGAACCTGGCGGATACCGGCGCTATATAAATAACCATATTATTTATTATGCAGATTTTCTTTTACTTTAATTTAACAAGAACATACGTTGACACACTATTCAATACAGATGTATGGCTTCCATTTACAATGCTAAAAATGATTAAGCTTGTACTGAAACTATCTTTTATTTTGGCGTGTATGTACCAAATGATTATCACACCTACCGGTATGCCATTTTTTAACATATTAAAGGGCAGTGCTATAAATGCATATTTCATAGTCCTACAATATAAAGGAAGACATCATATTTTTCTCAACATTTATATAATAAAATTATGATACTATTTTTTTCAACAGCATCATATTTCCTTTATTCAATGTGAGCACGGTATTAACTGGATTTATATACAAGTAGAAACAAATTGAAGTGTATACGTTAAACGGGAATAGTGTGTTATATTTACAAGGCAAATGTATACTGCATTTTATATATGGTAAATACATCTTCTTTAATGCTGGTATTTGTTTTCCTGCGTTTATTTACAGTATTATCTATCTACATATGGATTCATTTGTGATTTTCTATCATGCACATTGGATACAGGCCTAACATTATTTTAAATCTGTTCGGTCGGGTTAAACACAACAAAGGCCAAACACATCATCTGATTGTACTACATGTACAACAATGACTGTACTACAACAATACATTGTAGAGGCTGACGTTCAAAATCAAGAATAAAAGTAAATAGTACCAGAAAGATCGGATATAATATGGGAATTCCTATTCGTCATTGTGATACTGTATAATGTTGAATTAGCTGTGCATTCATGATGGATGTATATAGTTTTATTCTTTAGATTTCACATGGTTAGAAGAGGGGAAGGTGTGTGATGTGACATAGATTATTGTTGGTCGGTATTATAGTGAAAATAAGTCCATCATGGCAAATAAATGGAACAAATGGCAAATAAATTAAAAACTGGCACAACCAAAGTGACTATCCTAGTACCGAGGTTTATCCACACAGCCGATAGCCTACTTTCAAACCAATACGTGAAATATGATATCCCTGTATATTTAAAATGGCAACTCCTTCTTTTCTCATGTTTTAAGATACCATCTCCCTTAATCTTCTGGATAATGTCACATATACGATATCGTCTTAAAGGATAATTTGAAAACATGCGAGGCATTCTTTTACACCTTAACAAAAACTTTGATTCTAAGTGCGTCTTTGTCAGTGCAGTCCGGGGAAGATATCAGAATCTATTTGACATACATATATGACTCAATTTCCTAAACACCACGACAAATGTGTGGGATCGAGGAGGTGGGACCAGAAACATGCCCTGGTTGGACACAATACCTTTGTATAAAAACCCAAAATGCCCGAAAAAAAGTGTGATATGCTAGCCTATAATAACAGTTGGATGGTATACAAAGTTTCTTTTCATATGATTATTCTATTCATTATGAAATGGGCTCTTAGAGGACACAAAATAAGCAGACAGAGTAAATACACTCGGTGAGTCATTCACGTTATGCTTGAGAAAGGAAAGCGTGCTTTGAGGAAGTTCACTTGTGTAATTAAAAGCAAATGCAAATAGTGGACATACACACGTTCGACTGCTGTCTATCATGGTAGTCAGTGTTTCATTTGTTTAAATACACTTGATAAACATGTATTGTATATCACAGGGCATCTGTCAAATACTTCGTTATCTGATATAAGTTTGAGTTCAACAGTATATGTCTATACATCTTCGGAGAAAGGAAAAATCTAACATTCCAAGAGAACAAACATATTCATGTTATTTGCGACAATAATTATTGCCATTCACCTGCGGGCGAGTTGGAAACTTCTGCCAACACATCCAGATCTGAAGCAGTAATACCTTGAAGGAGAAGGAAATTCGAAAGCTTTCATTTGTCTCTATAAATTATTTCATCGAAAAATGTGAAACAATGGATCTAAAACTGGTCTGTCATTACATGCTCCCAGCCATCCTCATTTTGGCTCAAGCATCATCGGCTGTGGAAACATATGGTAAGTGAGCTTCGCATACATCACCTATTGTTTTAACTTTTCACTGCTTTTCCATATCTATTATGTGCATGTTTTTGACGCACATTTCACATGCTATTTTAAAATGTTTTTACCTCAGCCAAATTATCCAATATTATGCTAATTCTTCTTTAGATCGTCCGTTGGTTTGATTTTATTCTATAGGAAATGAGCATGCGAATTCCTATTATTCAATTACTACAAGTTACTACGCATTTTTGTAACGTTTTTTTCATCAATACTGCTCAAAGACGATCTGGTTTATTTTTTAACAAACAGAAAACAGAAAGAAGACGACCTAAAAAGAAAATGAAAATAGGAAAAAGGAACATTCCGTATTAATCTTTAACCCTATATAATCACTAACTAAAGTTCTATTCTCTTATTTGATAATCCTTTAGATGATCTGTATATCGGATGCTTCATAGATGAGACAAATAATCGGGTCCTACCAGACGACGTATTTATATCAAATATCATGACAATCAAGTTGTGCATTGATTACTGCAATGGATTGACTGACATTGACTCAGCTTACGCTGGAGTAGAGAATTCGAATGAATGCTACTGTGGGGTTGCTGGTACGGACTACAGTCGACTTGGAGTGCCAGAAGACGGTGACTGTGAATTCATATGTGCAGGGGATTTCACTACTACTTGTGGGGGCAGAAGCAGAATCTCTATTTATAACCGTAAGTTTCAATAATTCAGGACCAATAGTGACTTTCCGCTATTGTCTAAAGTAGCGGCTTTGCGGTAATGGGGAAAAATTGTGTCCTCAAGGGACATAATACTTTGCCTGTGATTTACCTACGCAAACAGTGCAGTTCTACTATCAAATATAATATCCCTATGAGTAATGTTGAATGTAGAGCATTCTCAATAATGAAAATTCAGTGTTTGAAATATTAAAATATCCGACTTGGACATTTCCTGTACAAATCACTTTTGTTTGATGAAATTGATATGATATATATTTCTTGGAAATAAAATCTTGTAAGTAATTGACACTACATTATATGCTCTTCGTATCCGTTGTAGGGTAGGTCCATTCATTTCGGGGGGAGGGCAGGGCAATAATATGGGCACTCTGAACCGTTTAAGCATTTACATCATGGGTGCCTCGTGAGAACCCTGAAGCCACCAAACTTCCCTCTGAACAAAAGTGACAAACATTCTTTTTTGGCGATAGTGCAGTTTTAGTACTGAATATCTTTGACTACTTTTGTTTATTTTTTAGACGCAAACAAATGTTTTACATTACTTTTCACATAATTTCCCACTACTAAAATCACACATTATCTTTAAAATAATATAACACTAGTCCAAGCAATGTTTGAGTACATGCTAGTTTCCCCCAAAATATGCAATGTACCTTTAGTATATAAAAAAAAAAAGTAAACACAAAGGAAAAATATTGCTGTTTAAAGATTTCTATTCCTATTTCCTTTTGAATATCCAATCTTATAGTTTTTTCAATTATATTGTAACCAAGAACTTGAAGAAGATTTTCTCCACCACATCTAACATTTGACAATTTTGCAGTTTTATTAATTAGAACTCCAACAACTCCTGCTGCATCGACACCATTTGAGAGCACAATTCCAATATCAACACATTCTGCAAAATCAGGTAAGATGGTATGGATAGGTTAGTGTGAGATATAGACCCTCCAAAACTGTTACCAATGTTATTGCAAAGACAGCCTACCATAAAAAAATTGAAAATATTTGAGTTTTTCACTTGATATTTTAACTCCTGCAAATTTATTTTCTTGACATGCTAAAATTATATTTAAAGTGAATTTTAATGGGGTACCTTGGATATATAAAATCGCAGATCGAAGATGAAAAAAAAGTCGTTTTAAAGCTCTAATATAGGATTTCCCGGCGAAATTCGCGAGTTTTTCATTCGAATTCATTTACTTTGCATTTAAGTTAGTGCAGATCGGCTTAGCCATGCCAATTATCATTCAATTTTCCCGTTTTGGTATTCAAATTAGAATTTTGGTCGAAGGGTTTCATAGATCTGTCATTTAATTTAAAAACTGCTCAACTAGCATTCAAAATAATCGTCACTAGTCGAGGCGTAATTTTTATCATTCAAATTAACACCTGTCATTCGTATTCGAATTATGTTTATTCAAGTTAGGAATGTTAGGGGGAAGAAATACAACCCACGTTTACAGTTTTTAAAAATGCAATTAAATGCATGATTTGCCATTAGGGTCTTTTCTGTTATTCCATTTATTAATTTTGAGGACAATGCATATATGGGTGAAGTCAGACATTAGGTAAAGAAGGGGCGAAATCAAGGGATATGGCATTTCTGCACGGACATGTTCATATACCCCGGAAAAGTTGGGACACAAAAATACCTACCCCAGTCACAATATTGTACCATTTCTCCATAATGAAAATGTGATAAATGTATGATGAAACACAAGACAAACAACTTCCATACATGAAAATTTACACAAATATTGAGACCATCAAGTCCGTAGATGTAAGTCGTTTTTTTCTTCTTATATATAATCAACAACAAAAAACCTGACATCATAAGCCCTTATTAATGGAATCCCAAGTTCAAATTTAAAAAAAAGAAGAAGATTATGACGACACTATGTATCTTGTCATACATAATGAACATTTAGTATTAAAAAAAAAAAAATTGAATCCATCTCTGGAATCAAATTTGAATATGTGTTTTCATGCATTCTGATCGCTGAATTCAAACAGTGAATTAAGTTGATCCGATCATGTCGTCCATACAGTGAATTTTCTACATAGATGTCTCTTTGTACCTTCCATGTTTACATAGAAGCCGTGACGTCTTCATCAGTTTCCACATATACTGGTTCTACGACGAAATATAACATGTCTACAGGCAGTTCACTTGGGAATACAGGTATGGTATTTTAATCTTCATTCTCACCTTAAAGTATCCTCATTATTTCGTCAGACAAATTTCGGTGCTTAAATGGACGATTGCATATAAGTGTAACATTACCAGTCAAATTATATCATTTCATTCGATTCGATTATTAAGATGATTGCATTACTTAGATCACATTGAAACAAGAATCCAATGAAACGAACTTAAATGAAAATAAAGAGAAACGAAATGATGATGAGTTATAGCATTTTGTTATTAGGCGTTTTCCTTTAAAAAAAAACAATTATTATTTACTCTTTTATTTTATATCAATCAAAAGACATATGGATGTGTTCGTTTATCATGCTAGTCCAACATGACTAAGGTATTTTTCAATATGCTATGCTGCAATATTATTGTTCATTATTCATTCTATTAATAAGCATTTTTTTCTGAAATGATTTTCCTTTTCATTTCCTTATGTTAAATTTGAAACAGGATCAAGCTTGGTGCCAACAACAATCTACAGTTTGGTCCCGCTATTCGCTGTCGCTATCATCGTGCTTCTCGTGTGCTTTCTTCGTCGACGAAAAGGGTAAATAGTCTTTTATCATAATTGATGCTGTTGTCAATTCCAGACTAATAAATATCCCTGAACTACACTCAAATGTATCGTTCATTACAGCCAATTATCGCATTCCACTATCCTATAGCATCGTACATATGTTTTTTTTTAAGTAGACCCATTCAATTAATGAGCGATTACTCTAGAATAAGTTGTTTGAAAGGTTATTTACATTTTTCGTCATGAATAGATAAAAAATCCACTATTTTATTCGGGGGTTATCCCGGTAGACAGACCAAACAAAGAAATACATTTGATTTTAAAAAAAGAAGGCCCATGAGACCGACAGGAAAGAGTTCGATCGATAGTCCATGAGACCGATACAAAAATTAATACTTGAGGTAAGATAGAGAGATAGAGAAATGTTTGCGTTACGGCTTAGTAAACTCTCTGAATAGTGGCCAACCTCGTACTACTAATTTTATTCATCCATTCTAATAAATTGCGACAATGTCTTCATTATGATATCAGGCACAAGCATGAGTCATCTCAAAGTATCGCGGCTTCCGGAGAGCCTCGGGAGAGTCTTGGAATAAAGGATAACCCGACATTTGAATCGTCCAATGTTCATGATCCCCAGAAGTCAGACGTTGCGGATTGTCATGGCGGGGATGATCAATACATTGCCCTTACGACTCCCCATGGTGGCCCTACAGTCCAAGTATACGAACCATTACGAGAGGTAAACTCACAGGGAGACGGATATGAGGTACCTGTAAAAAGGGCCAATGGACAAACTGGTCCAGAGTTTCAGGTACACCCTGAGACCGACTATGAAATCACTCATGAATACCAGGACTTTACAAATGGTGTAGTTGGAAGGAATAATTCGATAGGTAATGAAAGTCCGGTACGTGGGCTTCAGGTAAAACCTGAGACCGACTATGAAGCAATACATGACTACGAGAACCCGGGCATAATTGGATGAAATATTCCGCAGTATGAGAGTCACATAGATGGGCTTCAGGAAATGTCTACGACCGACAATCTAACCACACATTAATACTAGTATGTGTGCAATAAATGAATTTGGGTTTAACATTTACAGTTTCTAAAGACAGGTTATTAAATTACATATTACCTAATTGAGACCAAATTATAAAAAATATACTCGAAGAAGAGAAGGTTAATGCCTTAAATCCATCATTTTGTATTAGGTCGCGAATGTTCATGTACTTATGACAACATTTTATGAATAATAGTAGTTATCAAAAATTAATATGAATTGATAGAATTCATTATTTTTTCGTAATTGAAAATTGATAACAATATTGTATATAGAATTCATGTACATACATGATTTAGCTAGAATAATTATAATATTTGACCTGAGTGTGTGGCCTCAAGCCCTTGACAGCTAAAGTATTTGCAATCGCGGGGGGGGGGGGGAGTGGTGTGGGGTTTGAACCCCCCTCAATTTTGTTGGGGTGTATTTTGGAACAACCCCCCCCCCCTCATTTTTTTTTAAGAAAAAAAAAGAAGAAAAAAAAAAAAGCTTGTGCTAATGGGTGCCAGGCGATCGCCTATCCACAAGACTAACTTGTCCAATGTCCCATCAGCATAAGTTTTTTCTTGTTAATACTTCTACTTCTACGACGATACTCAGCAGGATCCATAAGTCAGGATATAATACTAATTGTTGTATGTGTCACAAATGAAGCTGACGACAGGCGCAGCTCCCCCCCAAAGCCCCCCCCCCCCCCCCCAAAGGGCTCCCAACAGTCTTTGTCTAGACTCCTCTTACACCCCCCCCGCTTATTCAGCTGCTGGCTGAGTCGTTGCGAAAATTTTGAAGCGATTTTCAAATTTGAAAACCCCAACCCCCTTCGAGAAGATCCTGCGTACGCGCCTGGTACATTCAATTACATTTTAAGCAGTTGCTATGTCGGAAATCCCGAAGCAACAGCATGAAAAGACCTTACCCCCCCCCCAACGGAACGAAATATCGATCGGTCAAATTTTCAAATTTTCGGGACAAAAAAAAAATATATCCTCTTACCCCCCCCCCCCCCCCCGCTTATTCAGCGGCTGGCTGAGTCGTTGCGAAATTTTCGGCGCGATTTTCAAATTTAACCCCCCCCCCCTTTCGAAACAATCCTGCCTACGTGCCTGGTACATTCAATTACATTTTAAGCAGTTGCTATTATGTCGGAAATCCCGAAGCAACAGCTTGAAAATAATGGTTTCAATGTGCATTGTATAAAAACATGTAATGTTATTGCGAACAGGTGGCCAGTTGATGGGAAGGGACATACCAATGTCTTTAGTGCATCTAGCTGACTGATGAATGACTGGCATGATATAATGTCACATGAGTCATTTGCTTTTGGAGGTTTTTTGTTTAGGGGTTGAGCTTAGCAGGTAGAACAAAAGCATTTGAAATAATATGTAAGATATATGACATAAATGTAAATCGAAAAAATCAAAAGATATGTGAACTATACTTAATTACAGTTCAACAAAAGTCAACATCAAATTTGTAATTTAGTCACCCTTAAAAGGGAAAGTCCACCCTGATGTTTAGTTGGTTTTAATATCGGCAGAAAAACGAGAGGAACAGGTCAGTGAAAGTTTGATAAAAAATCGATTAAAAACAAGAAATTCATGAATTGTTTACCTTTAGTGAAACTCAAATTGGCAACACTGTGACGTAACTTGCAAGCTCCTCTTCAATTTGCTCTGTACAGAAAATGTTGTCTTAGTTATTGATAACGGTGTTGATATGTTTCATACAGGGATTGTATAAAGACATATTTGTCATAATTATATTTAGGGTCAGTTATTATTATTGTTATGATTGTTACTATTACTCTTATTATTATCATTGCTTTGTAATATTATTTACAATGCATTTTTTAATTATCTAAAAGCTAATCGTAGAAAACTTAAATAATGATGCTTAAATACAAACAAAATATTGTAACTTTCAACAACAGATGCAAATGCGCATGGATAATGCAAAACGTACACAGAAACAAACAAACCAATATTTTAATACAAAAGGGGGGCGGGGAGGGAGAAGAAAACATATCCAAAGTGACAATAATAATAATAATAATGATAAGGATAATAATAATGATAATAATAACAACAATAATGATAATGACGATGTTTCCTTTTTTGCCCGTATCCGCAATCTGTATGTACCAAATGTTTATCACACCACTGAATGCATTTTTTAACATATTAAAGTACATTGCTATACATGTATATTTCATCCTACAGCATGAAGGAAGACCTTATCCTGGTTCCTATCTATCACATGAACTATCATATTTTTCTCAACATTTGTATAATAAAATTATGATATTTATATATTTTTTTAACAGCATCATATTTCCTTTATTCGATGTGAGCACGGTATTAACTGGATTCCTATACGAGTAGAATGTAGCAAATGGATGCTGTATCTTATATATGGTAAATACATCTTCTTTAAATTTTTTAAATTGTACACTGGTATACAAGGAGAATGATATCATTTGTACATAATTTCATGTTTATGATGCACACATCAAGCATTTAATAAATTGGTGCTGGTAATTCTCTTTTCCTGTGTTTATTTACAGTATTATCTATCTACATATTTCATTTCTTTATTGTGTCCGTATCGGATAATTGTTTATATTTACATGAACATGAACAATCTTGCTTCAACATATGAACATAGGAACAACATATAATTGACATTCATAGGGACCTGTTTTAGTATACATTTGATATAATATACATGGTCATGATGAATATACTTTTAAATACTCTTTATTCTTCTTCTTCTTCTTCTTCTTCTTCTCTCTTTCTTCTTACATACCCTCCATTTTCTTTTATTCTTATATGCTCTAATCTGAAGTAAGTATTTTGTTTTAAAAGTTACTCCTTGATATGGTATAACAGTAGGGGTACAACAGTAAAGTAAGTATACTGAAATAATATATATATTCGTGTAACATGTCAATAATGTAACATGTCAATACGACTCAATACGGACTCATTTGTGATTTTCTATGATGCACATTGGATACAGGCCTAACATTATTATTACGCTGTTCGGTCGGGTTAACACAACAAAGGCCAAACACATTATCTGATTGTACTACATGTACAACAATGACTGTACTACAACAATACATTGTAGAGGCTGACGTTCAAAAGCAATAATCAAAGATCCACAGTGAGTAAATAGTGCCAGAAATATAAGCTAGTCACTGAGAATGGGGAAAATATTTAGAAAAATTAATGTAAAGCAAGCCAAAGATTTGTGGCTATGGGAATTCGCATTCGTTATTGTGATATGATGTTGAACTAGCTATGCATTCATGATGGATGTATATAGTTTTATTCTTTAGATTTCGGGTGATTAGAAGAGGGGAAGGTGTGTGACGTGACATAGATTATTTTTGATCGGTGTCATAGTGAAAATAAGTCCATCATGGCAAAAAAATGGAACAAATGGCAAATAAATTAAAAACTGGCACAACCAAAGTGACGATCTTAGTACCGAGATTTGTTTGTATCCACACAGCCGATGGCCTACTTTCAAACCAATATGTGAAATGTGATTTCCCTGCACTTTCAAATTATTACCGCCTTCTTTTCTCATGTTTAAAGATACCATCTCCCTTAATCCTCTGGATAATATCACATATACGATATCGTCTTAAAGGATATTTTTAAATAATGCGAGGCATTCTTTTACACCTTAACAAAACTTTGATTCTAAGTGCATCTTTGTCAGTGCAGTCCGGGGAAGATATCAGAATTTATTTGACATACATATATTAATTTGTTGACTAAATTTCCTAAACACCACGACTAATGTGTGTGATCGAGGAGTTGGGACCAGAAACATGCCCTGGTGGGACACAATACCTTTTATAAACCCAACATGCCGAAAAAAGTGTGATATGCTAGCCTATAATAACATCGGATGGTATACAAAGTTTCTTTTCATATGATTATTCTATTCATTATGAAATGGGCTCTTCGCGCGCACAGACAGTAAATGCGCAGACAGTAAATACACTCGTTTATTCATTCACGTTATGCTTGAGAAATGGAAGCGTGCTTTGAGGAAGTTAAATTGTATAATTACAAGCAAATGCACACAGTGGACATAAACGCATTCGATTGCTGTGCGAACAGTTCTCTCATGGTAGACAGTGTTTCATTTTTTGTAATACACTTGACAAACATGTAGTATATCACAGGGAAGCTGTCAAATACTTCGTTATCTGATATGAGTTTAGGGTTCAACAGTTTAATGTCTATTCATCTTCGCGGAAGGGAAAAACTTTCATTTCAAGAGAACAAACATATTCATGGTATTTGCGACAATAATTATTGCCATTCACCTGCGGACAAATGGGAGACTTCTTCCAACACATCCAGATCTGAAGCAGTGAAACATTACAGGAGAGGGAAAGTCTAAACCCTTCATTTGCCTCTTTGAATTATAATTTCATAGAAAATTCAAAACAATGGATCTCAGACTGGTCTGTTACTACATGCTCCTAGCCATCTTCATTTTGGCTCAATCATCATCGGCAGTGGAAACATATGGTGAGTGAGCTTTGCATACACAAATATTTTTAGGTTTCATACACTTTTCGATTCTAAGGCTTTAGTTGCTTTTCCATATTTATATATTCTGGACAAGTGCATGTTTCACACACATTTCATTTTAAAATGTTTACCTCATCCAAACTATCCAATATTATGTTGACTCTTCCCTAAAAATGAGCAATAGGCGATATAAGATTCTTATCATTAAATGTCTATAAGTTATCACGCATTCTTGACTTGTTTGCACTAATACTGCTCAGGAGACGTTTTTCTTCTCCTTTTAAAACAAACAAAAACAACTTGATAAGAAATACGAACAAAACAAACCATCATACAAAGACTGAATATCAGAAAAGACGTATAATGACTAACGGATCAAGTTTGTATTCTCTTATTTGATAATCGCTTAGATGAACTCCATGTCGGATGCTTTAAAGATGTCGCTCATGATCGAATCCTGCCAGATGACGAATTAATATCTAAAAACATGACAATCGAGGTGTGTATTGGCCACTGCATCGGGATGAATGAACCTGATTCCGTTTATGCTGGTTTAGAGTTTGGAGAAGAATGCTTCTGTGGGGTTGCTGATACAAACTACAGTCGACACGGAGTGGCAAAAGACAGTGACTGTAATCTCGCGTGTGCGGGGAATAAAACTACTATTTGTGGGGGCTATAACAGAATCTCTATTTATAACCGTAAGTTTAAGTATTTTCAGAACTGATAGAGACTTTCCACTATCGCCCAAAGTAGCAGTTTTGCGCTAACGGGGAAAATGTCGTCCTCAATGGACATATTTCATTGTCCGTGATATGCCCACGAAAACACTGCAGTTCTATCAAATATAATTTGTATATGGGCAATGTTGAAGGTAGATCATTCTCATTGAAGAAAATTCGGTACCAACCTACATACGTTTTTAAAAATATAATCCAACTTGGACATTTACTGTACAAATCACTTTCTTGTGAGGAGATTTATGTTATACTTCTTTTAAATAAAATATTGTAAGCAATCGACACAACGTATATGCCCCTCGTATCCGTAGTAAGGTGGATCCAGCCATTGAGGGTGCTATGGTATTACTCGGGGGGTGAGTAGGAGGTGGGCAGGGGCAAGGGTAAGATAATTTAAGAGCTTTGAATCATTTTAGACTTTTCAACATTCAATTAGGGGGAAGGACGTGGTGCCACCTGCGTACCATGTAGCCACGCTTCTGCCGTGTGAACAATATTATGGCGATAACGCTTGTTAATACTGAATGTGTTTTATAGCTATTTAGGTTTTTGTGTAGACGCAAAATCACACTATGTCTTTTACATACACTGGTACCAAACTTCATATTTTTACATGCCAGTTTCCTATGAGATATAAAGAAAAAATATATATATTTAATGATCTTTGGTCCTACTTTCTTTTATATCCAGTATTATAGTTGTGCCAAGCTTTATTATAACCAACAACTTATATAACAAAATATTCCACCACATCTAACACGTCTAACATTTTGCAGTATTACTGATTGGACCTCAAACAACTACTGAAATATCGTCAAGTCCAGTGATACCAACATCACCCGACGCATCGACACCATTTGACAAACGAACAGAAGAAAGCGATAAGAGCACAACCCCAATAACAACACGTTCTACAAAATCAGGTAGGTACATAATTTTGGCAGACTTTCGCTAGCTATAGACCCTACAAAACATATACCAAAATTATTGAAAGATTTTCCATTAAAAAGTTTTATTCGAGCATTGCGCTTGTTTATTACCGACTTTGGTAAATGCACTTGCTTTACATAACATGATAAAATAGTTATATTTATTGCAGGGTGTCGTTGATATGTAAAATCACAAATAGTGGAAAAAAAGGTGTAACCTAATATATAATAGAAAATTAATTTGTTTAAATAATGACTGGATTTTACACAAATTCATAGACTTGTTCTTTTTCCACCTACTGTTATGAATACAAGACAAAAATACATTAAATATATAATAGTCACTAAAAATGGAGAAACTATTTGACAAATCAATGCAAGCATGCCAAGGATCTCTCACCATCACCCCACCAGTTCCCCTCCCCTCTCTCTTCATCTCATTCCCTGCTATCACCACCCTGAGCACCTGACTTTACACTCCAAGTTAATTCTATCATGGTTTTTTTCTCGACATCTTTTGGTTCAAGAATTTGCTGCATTTGCAATGTCATTTTCCATTTATATTATATTTTCCAGTATTATATGCAGGGGCTGGTGGAGGAGGCGCATTTCTTCTGATACTTATTATCATAATAATTGTTGTCGTCACATGTAGACGCAGGTAAGCCCAATAAGAATGAATCTAATCTCACAATTATAAATGTTGTGAAAAATTGTATCTAACCCCGAAAATGAAATTACAGTGTCTTACAAACTTATAAGCCCATAAATGGTTGGTAAATATACGAGTTCAGAACAACATAAAACAAAACAAATCAAACAAAGCACAGGAAAATAAAGCTCAGCGCAAACAGTATTGCTTGGTCAAACTGTTCTGTCAGGTCACATCTGTTATACTTGATGTGTATTTAACACATTCTTTCTTAACTAGTCTCCGTTCTCAAGTTTTACCTTCGCTGTCTACAATTTCCACAGGTTTTCGTCTAGGGGGAACTTTGTTAGCTAACTCCACCATTTCTGGTGTTAATGCACCTACCACTATACACTTTGATTGCACATGTGTTGGTGATCGAGCTTATAGACTTATTCATAGGACATTTGCTTATCTGCTGTCTGGATAGTGGCTTTGATTATACACATACACACAAATACACAGTGCATTTGGCAAATCTTAAATTGTGGAAGCGTTTGTTCTGCTTTTGCCGTTTACTTGATCTCATGACCACCGGAGTAATAATAATAATGATACAGCATTTATTATGCACCATTGATCTAGTAAACTATTCTGAGGCGCAGAGGGACATTATAACCCTGCCTTTAGCACGGCTGCCATTACGGCTTGCTAGCATTTTAAGGAATCATTACCTGCCAGGTACCAATTTACATCACCTGGGTTGAGTGTGGCAATTGTGGATCAACGGACATTAGTGACGCGATGGGACTCGAACCGGGGACCTTGTGATCGACAGTCTGTAGACGTATCCACTCGACCAAGACACAATCCCTCATTTGTTAGAGGCGGGGCTTAGTGGATAAAAAGTTTCTACAAATATCTAAAATAAAAGAATAGACATATTGATCGGAAAAAGGTAATTTCGACATCCTTGTGCCTTTTATTTAAAAAAAAAAAAAAAAATCCGACTTATTAATATACCTTTAAATGTTGTCGTTGTTTTTTGTGGGGAGGGGAGGGGCATCTGACCCACGTGCCCCCGGATCCGCCTTCGCGTATTTATGACATGAATTTTCACCAATTTTCGTTCCTCTTCTAATAGAAATACAGAGAAGCGATCACCTGCTACTGACCATCCATTAACAACGATGATTCCTACTAAGGGCGACAATCAAGAACGTAGTAGACCTACCAACGAGGAAGAGGATCCTTGTTATGAGAACAAGAGTGCAGAGACGGGACGCAACTATGAGAACATGACCGTCGTTGATACACTCGAGTACGTTAACCTTCCCGAGGCGATGGACAATAAAGAAATAACATACATGAACTCGGAGAAGAGATCTGCCAGGAAAGAAGCAGCACACGACCCTGCAGCTCTCTATACCATGCCTGACCTATCAGCTAAAACCTCATCTCGACCTAAACGTACACCTCGTCACCAAATGACACAGATGATCCGTCATTGCTGTACGCTATGCCAGACAGAAGAGCTAAGACGGTGTACTCGAGCAACGGCAAAGCAGCGCTGGGGGAGGATAGCCTCCACGCGCTGTACGCCACTTCCACGAAAAACCGCTTGGAGCCGATCGGTATGGAGGCATCGACAGATGGGGAGGGCTTGTACGCGCTACCAGACAAAAACCCGCGTGACCACGTGACCCAAAATGGCGCCGGGAAGCGTGATGATGTAGAAGCCATGTACGCCATGCCAGATAAATCACGACGGGGCAATGATGTTGATAACACTGTAATGATAGAAAATGATATCTACAGCTCTACATAGAGTATCATAGGGAAATAGAGACACGTAACGTTTTTTCTTCTTCCCACTTTTGTTGAAATAACAAATGTTTGCCGTTCAAATGCAAATCCGCCCAAATCTACCCAAATGCAAACACACTATATGTTGCTTTTGGGTTAATAAAGATAGATGAATACGAGTTAAATAATACCTAATAACGTATCATATTCTTTTCTTTTTTTTGTTACAAATGTCTTTTATAGAAATCCAGCTAGGTTGAAATATTCAGTAACCATACTTTTGGCGATGGAAATGCGAAATGTATAAACCTGTCCTTTATTAAAAAGGATATATGTTGACAACCCTTAGAGGCGATTTAAACTTTGTTCAGTAAAAGAATTGTATATATCAGAATCACATGTATGTATTTGTTTGTAATTAATCTGTGCTATGAAAAAAAGTGATGTCTATACGAATGAATAGGAATTAAAATGTATACAGATTTGTTCAATTATAGTGAATAGTGCTACTTTTCATTGATAGATATTTTACTATACAAAATAAAATATCTCTGAACTTGTATTACACGATTATAATGCCTATAACTTGTATAACAGATGGAGATTGTATTTGTTCATAGTTAGGATGATTGCATGGCCTAATAAAACATGCATCGCATCCTGTCTACCGTTGGAATTTAATAATAATAATCTTTTAAAGTCCACTCCAAATTTTATTAAGTTAAACCGAAAATGAATGGCTTTGTAAATTTAGCTAAGAATTTTTGTTCGAGTTTGATGTTTTCGTAAAATAGGTGCAAGGGCGAAGGAGATGTGTAAATATGTATATCGCTAATTAAATTGTGTTGAAAAATATACTTTTTACATGATTAAAAACCTGCACCACTCATGGATGAAATAGTATCAAGGATACAAATCTTAAAGTGAGAAAGTAAATCATGTTTTTAAAAGGACAACCCTTTTGTACAGGATATATCTACAAAGGAATAAAAGGACTCACATTACAGACTTCAACTAAAAAGAATATGTGTGTATGTACCATTATAATGTCTTCTATTGTACAGTGAGGTAGAATTATATTTTATCATTGTAAGGATGTTGTTTGCTTTAACAAAACGTACACTGCATCCTGTTTAAGGGCATCCTGTTAAAGGTTTCCTTATAATCTGTGCAAGGGAAATACGGATCTGTAAATACGTATGCAAAATGAAACATATATGTATTACTGAAAATGAGACTTTACACATGATAGAATTCTGCCTAATTAAGGATACAATTGTTAATGTGAGATGTTAATTCAAGTTGAATCATGCTTTCTAAAAGACAGCCCTTTCGAAAAAAAAGTATGCTTAGAAAGAAGGTTAAAACACTTACATTATACACAACAAATGAAAGAAAATGCGTGTATGTACTTACCACAATAATGTCTCGTATTGCATAGTAATTAGGTAGAATTATATTTGATCATTGTAAGGATGATAGCATGTTGTAATCAAACTTCCACCAAATCCAGTCTAACGGCGCAGACAAATGATATAGTTTCGTAAGTTTGTGAACAAAAATAAAATATGATGGATAAACCGTTTTCTTAGAATCTGTGCCTTGGCAATTGGGATGAGTAAACATGTTTAACAAATGGTATTATATAATTTTTGTGTGAAATAGAGACGTTTTCGCATGGGTAAATGTATTCATGCTGCCATACATAGATGATAGAGATTTACTTTTACTTTAATTTAATAAGACTGCACACCATATATTACATGATAGGTTTTTTTAAATTTAGATAATGCTACTTTACACAGCCAGAGTCTGACAAGCTAGACTCTGTTGAAGGCTTCATGGGAAGTTGTTAATTATCGACATTAGAGTCTGATCCTGCCGACTATAGACCCCCTCCCCCTCAATTAAAAAAAAAAAAGAAAGCCCTTACCACTCCCATCTCCCTGAACGAAAAATTGGTCGGCCAAATTTTGAAATTTCCAGGTCCCCCCCCCCAAAAAAAAAAAATGTGCCCTTTACCCCCCCCCCCCCCCCCCCTCCTCTGCTTATTCAGCGGAGTCAGCGGCTGGCTGAGTCGTTATGCGAAATTTTTGGCGCGATTTAAAAATCTTAAACCCCCCTTGAAAAAATCCTTCGTACGCCACTGGGAGAGACAATAACTTTTTAAAAGCCACATCCCCCAAGAGTATGATATTCTAATTACCTAGAATTACAGTCGGATGGTATACAAGGTTTCTTTTCATATGATTATTCTATTCCTCTTGAAATTAGCTCTCCGTGGCCACACAGGAAACAAACAGAGTGAATACACTTTATTTATCATTCATGTTCTGACTGATATAGGAAAGCTTGTTTTGAGGAAGTTCAGTTGTATATTACAAGCAAATGCATACAGTGGACATAAACTCATTTGATTGCTGTGCGAACAGTTCTATTATGGTAGACAGTGTTTAATTGGTTTAAATACACTTAGTGATAAACGTGTATAGTTTATAACAGGGAAGCTGTCAACTACTTCGTTATTTGATATGAGTTAGGGTTCAACAGTTTAATGTCTATTCATCTTCGCGGAAAGGAAAAACTTTCATTTCAAGGGAACAAACATATTCATGATATTTGTGACAATAATTACTGCCATTGGAAACTACTTCCAACACATCCAGATCTGAAGCAGTGAACGAGAGAAAAAGTCTAAACCTTTCAGTTGCCTCTATGAGTTATGTCATAGAAAGTTTTAAACAATGGATCTAAAACTGGTTTGTTACTTCATCCCCCTAGCTATCTTTATTTGGGCTCCAGCATCATCGGCATCAGAAACATATGGTGAGTGAGCTTTGCATACACAAATATTTTTAGGTTTCATTACACTTTTCGATTCTAAGGCTTTGTATCCTATCTCTTATTACTGTGTATATGCTATAGCTTTTTACTGTTTCGTAGCTGCTTTTCCATATTTATATATTCTGGACAAGAGCATGTTTTACGCACATTCCACATTCCATTTTAAAACGTTTACCTCATCCAAACTATCCAATATTATGCTAACTCTTCTTTAGATAGTCCGTTGGTTTGATTTGAATCTTTACAAAAACGAGCAATTGGCGATAAAGGATTCTTATCATTAAATTTCTATATGTTATCACGCATTCTTTAGCTCTTGGAGATTTTTGTTTCTCCTTTTAAAACAAACTAAAACAACTTCATAAGAAATACGAACAAAACAAACCATCCTACAAAGACTGAATAACGTATCAAGTTTGTATTCTCTTATTTGATAATCGCTTAGATGATCTCTATGTCGGATGCTTCATAGATGACGCAACTAATCGGGTCCTGCCATATTACCTATTAATATCTAAAAACATGACGATCAAGATGTGCATTGACCACTGCACCGGAATGAATGAACCTGATTCCGCTTATGCTGGTTTAGAGTTTAGCGAGGAATGCTTCTGTGGGGTTGCTGATACAAACTACAGTCGACACGGAGTGGCAAAAGATGATGGCTGTAATCACACGTGTTCGGGGGATAATACTACTTATTGTGGGGGCTCTAACAGAATCTCTATTTATAACTGTAAGTTTAAGTATTTTCAGAACCGATAGAGACTTTCTAGTATCGCCTAAAGTAGCGGATTTGCGCTAACGGAAAAAAGTGTCGTCCTCACTGGACATATTTCATTGTCCGTGATATGCCCACGAAAACAATACAGTTGTATCAAATATCATTTTTTTATATGGGCAATGTGGAAGGTAGATCATTATCATTGAATAAAATTCGGTACCAACCTACTTACCATACGCTTTTGAAATATAATCCAACTCGGGCAATTTCTGTACAAATCACTTTCGTGTGAGGATATTTATGTTACATTTATTTATTTTAAATAATATATTGTAATTAAGCAATCGACACGAAGTATATGCCCCTCGTACTCGTAGTAAGGTGGATCCAGCCATTGAGGGTGCTGTGGTATTATTCGGGGTGAGGAGTAAGGGGGGGGGGGGGAGGGGCAGGGGTAAGGGTAAGATAATTTAAGAGCTTTGAATCATTTTTAGATTTTTCAACATTCGATAAGGGGGAAGTGGTGCCCCTTGCGTACCATGCCGCCAAGCTTCTGCCGTGTGAACAATAGTGACCACATGAAGAAAATATTTTGGCGATTACGCTTGTTAATACTGAGTGCGTTTTATCAGATGGGCTGTATCTAATACAGACCACCTTATATTTTTGTTAAAATTGCCTTTATTATTATCAGGTGGGCTGTATCTAATACAGACCACCTTATATTTTTGTTAAAATTGCCTTTATTATTTATTTATTTATTTATTTATTTATTTTTCTTAATTCTTACCACTTTTTTGTTAGCAAGATAACTTTAAAATGGATCAATCAAATAACTTGAAATTTGGCACACATATGTATAGGCATATAGAAAAATCAAAATAACGTTTTCAACCTTGACCTTGACTGATGACGTCATGTAGGCGCCATTTTGTGAAAATTAACTCATGATCATATCTTCATAACGGAAAGTCATTTCTCATTCATATTTATCATGATCAAGGTCATTATCCGTCCGGTCAATTTTATGTCAAAAAACGCGCGCGTGCGCGCAAAATTTTAAAATGCTCAAAATCGTCTTAAATTTTGTTTGGATACGTTTCAGGTCATTTTAAGCATTTTATACAAAATCGCGCGTACGAGCATGCGCGCGCGTTTTCGCGCGTAACACCATTACAAAACATAGAATCGCCATTTTTTTTTCTTTCATGATATTTTTCATATTTTTTCAAGGAATTTGATACCATGTTTATCTCTTTATAACCATTATTAACAAGATGAGCGTAAATTCAAGATAAATGTCAGTGCGCGCGAGCTCTTTTAATACATAGCATATATGGGCAAAAACATGCCTATACAAAATCCGTTATAGCTCTTTGGAATGCACCGGGATCCTCAATTTTTTTTCATATTTAGATAGAGTATGAGTCGGAAATATGATTCCATGTCTCATTTGGCCATTAAGTGTATCGTGACATCATCATAATGGCCTTGGAACTCAAAATACGAATTTGCATATTATGACGTCAGCATATTTATGTAAAATTGATTGTATCTCTGTAAATATTGATCAATTTTCTTCAAAATTTCGATATGTTGTAGCTAAGACAATTCTCTACAAGCGCAGTAATAAGCATTTTTCATTTTGATGACGTCATCATAGTGAAAATTTTGATTAAAGGCCTCATGTCAAAAACTTCATAATTTGCGTGTTATGCCTATAGAAGGTGAATTTAGTTCACGTTATGAATCTACATGATATTGTCTTTTAAGAATTTGTAAGCAGTATGTCGCTTATTTTTGCTCTATTTTGTCTCAAATGTTAGTTGACCAGCCCACCTATACTTGTTCCAAACAAGTATTATATGTCTAGTTACATTTTATTTTTTTGTAGACGCAGAAAATCACACTTTGGCTTTTACGTTCACTGGTACCATGCTTCATTTTTGTACATGCTAGTTTCCTAAGAGATGTTAAGTTAATATATTGGTATCTAAAGATCTCTGGTCCTATTTTCTTTCATATCCAGTCTTATACTTGTGCCCAAATATATTATAACCAAGAACTTATAGAACAAAAAAATTCACCAGATCTAACACTTCTAACCTTTTTCAGTATTACTGATTAGACCTCTAACAACAACTGAAACATTGTCAAGTCCAGTGATACCAACTTCACCCAACTCATCGACAGCATTTGACGAACGAACAGAAGAAAGCGATGAGAACACAATCCCATTATCAACACGTTCTACAAAATCAGGTACACCTGTAGGTACATGATTTGGGAAGATTTTTGCTAGCTACAGACCCTACGAGACATATACCAAAATTATTGAAGGAAATACCATAACAAATTGTATTCGAGTATTGCGCTAGTTAATAGTAAAATGCACTCTCTTGACGTGCTGATATGATATGAATAATGTAATGTATTGCGGGGTGCCGTTGATATGTAGAATCACAGGTAGTTGGAAAAAAGGTGTAACCTAATAAAAGAAAATTAATTTTATTCAACAATGCCTAGATTCTATACCAATTCATCGACTTGGTCTTTTTCCACCTACTGTTAAGAATACAAGACAAAACTACATGAAATATGTAATAGTCACTGGAAATGGAGAAATTATCTTAGAAAAATCAATGCAAGCATGCCAAGGATCTCTCACCATCACCCCGCCACTTCCCTCTCCTCTCTCTCTTCCTCTCACTCCCTGCTATTACCACCCTGAACACCTGACTTTACACGCCAAGTTAATTCTATCATGTTTTTTTTTTCTCGACATCTTTTGGTTCAACAATTTGCTGCATTTGAAATGTCATTTTCCATTTATATTCTATTTTCCAGCATTATATGCAGGTGCTGGTGGAGGAGGCGCATTTTTTCTGATACTTATCATCATAATAATTGTTGTCGTCACATGTAGACGCAGGTAGGCCTAGTCAGAATGAATCTAATCTCAAAATTATAAATGTTATGAACAATTTATGTATAAAATCATCAAAAATAAAGTTTTCAGTTATAGGTGTCACTGAAACATGGCTAACGGAAAATGAAGTGCCCTTGCCATTAAACTGCTTGCCAGGATATAACTTTTTGGGAAAAGGCAGAACAAGTCGCCCTGGTGGTGGTATAGGAATTTATGTTAACGAACCATTAAGATACAAATGTAGAAACGATATGCAAATATTCACTGAAAATGTTGAATCCATCTTTATTGAAGCGTTCATGAAGCCAGTAAATGTAATAATTGGAGTTATTTATAGACCTCCAGGGAGACCTGTTCGTGATTTTATTGACTCTATTGAACCAGTTCTCTTCAAAATCATAAACGAAAAGAAGCAGTGTATTTTAATGGGGGATTTTAACGTTGACCTTCTTAAAGCGAGCTCTTCTGGTAACGAAAATGATTTTTTGCAATTTATGAAATCTTTTTCGTACACACCCTTGATTACAAAACCAACAAGAGTTACAAGTCAAACTGCAACCCTCATTGATAACATCTTTGTTAATAATATATGCAATATTCATAGTTCAGGTATAATTAGTCAAGCAGTCAGTGATCATATGCCTGTATTCATGGTATCACATTTACATGCTCAGGTTGATGGTAGTAATAGAAAAATGGTCCGTGATATCAATGATGTAAATATGTATTCTTTTTACCGGGATTTAGAATGTGTTAACTGGGAAGATGTTGTTGAAAATGATTCCAAAAATGTAAACGTCTTATATGACTTATTTATCGAAAAATTTACTTCTTTATATAATAATCATTTCCCTCTTCGTAGAGCTAAAAATTGTGTAAAGAGAAAAGAAAAACCTTGGTACAACAAGAAAGTTAAAAAATTGTGTCAGAAGAAAAACAGGTTATTTAGAAAATTCTTGAAGAATCCTAGTCAGTATCGTGAACAGGTTTACAAACAATGGAGAAACATTGCAAGTGATGCTTTAAGAAAGAGCAAACGTGAATATTTCCACTCTAAATTTAGTACAGCACATAATGATTTAAAAGCTACATGGAGAGTCATAAATTCCATTTTGAAAAATGGCACTAAGAAGGTTGAATGCATGTCTTTATCTATTGATGGTAACATTATACATGACCAGAAGCAAATAGCGCAACTATTAAATGAATACTTTGTTAATGTTGGCATAAATATTAATACAAATATACCTTCAAATGATATAAATCCAGGTAAATACTTGCATGGTGACTATCCTACTTCATTATTTTTTTCTGACATACGGACGGTCGATGTTGTAAATATAGTACTAGCACTAAAAGATGGCAAGAGTCCAGGATATGATGATATTGACGCAAAAGTTCTCAAGAAATGTATACATATAATTGCTTTGCCTTTAACTTATATTTATAATGTATCTCTACAAAGTGGTCACTTCCCTGACAAGTTAAAATTAGCGAAAGTTTTGCCTATATATAAGGGTGGAGAAAAGAATCTAAGTTCAAATTATCGACCTATTTCTCTTTTGTCCATTTTTGCCAAAATCTTTGAAAAATTAGTTTATACTAAATTGATGTCATTCATAAATAAATATAATATTTTATATAATAGACAATTTGGGTTTCGCTCAGGACATTCTACTGCCCTGGCGTTACTAGAATTTATTGATAATATAAATAATGCCTTTGAAAGTAAACATATTGCCTTTAGTATCTTCCTTGACCTCTCTAAGGCTTTTGATAGTATCAACCATGTCATATTATTAAACAAATTAGAATATTATGGAATAAGGGGAGTATGTCTAGAATGGATGAGAAGCTATTTGAATAACAGAAGTCAGTTTGTTTACTTGGATGATATCAAGTCGTCTTTACTCAATATTTCTGTAGGTGTACCCCAAGGTTCAATATTAGGCCCCATTCTATTTCTTCTTTACATTAATGATGTTCAATATGTTTCTCAACTCATTTGCCCTACAATATTTGCAAAAGGCAAAGGCAAATACAAACAATGTCTTTTGAAATGTTAAAATATGTTGATTTTTTTTAAAAATAATTACTACACCACCTGAATTATTTATGCTCAAATATTCTTTGTGTATACTTTTGCATCACACAGACCGCCTGTTTCCCTTTTGTTATGTACTAAATTATGTTCTTTACCTACCAATATATTTTTAATTTATTCCTGGAGACCAGCCCTTGACAGGCCAATGGCCTTTGTTGGCTCCTCCACATACTCAAGTATAAGTTCTAGGTGCTAAAAATTATTTTAATATTGTTATGTTATTTTCTTGTTTTGTTTTGTTGTATTTAATCAGATATTGTATGTAAATTGTTATATGTTTTTTATGAGAAGTGGAAAATAAATGATTAAAAAAAAAAAAAAAAAATCTAACCCCGAAAATGAAAATACACAGTGTCTTAAAAAATTATAAGCCCATGGATGCTTGATAAATATACGACTTCAGAAAAACACAAAACAAACAAATAAAAACAAAGCACTGGAAAATAAGGCTCAGCGCAAAAAGTGGTGCTTGGTCAAACTGTTCTGTCAGGTCACATTTATATCTTTATACTTGATGTGTTCTTATCACGTTCGGTCCGAACTAGTCTCCGTTCTCCAGTTTTACCCTCGCTGTCCTAGAACATTTGTTTATCTGCTGTCTGGATAGTGGTTTTGATTATACTCATAAACATAAATACAAAGTGCATGTAGCAAATCTTCAATTTTGGAAGTGATTGTTCTGCTTATGACGTTACCTTGTAATATGACCACCGGACTACAAAATCCTTCCTGAATTCATAGTTATAACAACTTATCTAAAATAACAGTCTGCTCTCATTGATCGGGGTAATCTATTTTTCGGCCCCCTTGTGCCCTATATTTAAATATAAAAATCATCAAAACAAATAATAGACCTTTGTTTTTTGGTGTTGTTTGTATTGTGTGGGGAGGGGGGGGGGGGGGGGGAAGCACCCGTCCGATGTGCCCTGGATCTGCCTTCATGTATTTATGACATATATTCCCCCCGTTTTCGTTCCTCTTCTAATAGAAATAAAGAGAAACGATCACGCCCTACTGACCAACCATTAACAAAGATGATTGCTTCTAAGGACGGCAATAAAGAACGTAGTAAACCTATCGAAGAGGAAGAGGATCCTTGTTATGAAAACAAGAGTGCAGAGACGGAACGCGACTATGAGAACATGACCGTGGACAATAACGAACTAAAGGCCCGGTCCCACTGCACTTACGGATGCAAAGCGGACGTAAAACGTAAAAAAATCTTGCCATCCGTTGGAAAACGCTATGCATCCGTAGTGTACTCATTGCATACGTGTTTCATACGCTCTATCCGTCGAGCATCCGTCCACTGTGATTTCATCCGCGCAGAATGTTTTGAGCTGCACAAAACTTTTAGAACGGATGAACTTCCGCCGTGTACGATGTAAATCCGCGACAAATACGAGCAACAAACGTTCTATGTCCGTTATCATCCGTTAAACGTCCGCTGTATCCTTTCTGCATCCTCTGTGCATCCTCGCAACTCACATCCGCTGCAGCTGAAAACGGAAAGAGGGGGAAAGATAAGGTACATGGAACGTCTATACATCGTTAGTAGCACGGAAATAGAAAGGATGTAAGCGTATGCATCTCGTATATAAAGTATTCAAAGCTGTCATCCACTTCCATCCGCTTTCATCCGCTAGGCTTCCGATGAACATCCGTTTAACATCCCCGCTACATACTACCCACGTCCGTTATTTTCCGTTCTGTTTTCGCAAATTTTGTCCATTTCTGGAGCGGATGAAAACGGATGGAGCCACCCCCAAAATTTCGCTCGTCCGCTGTGTCCTTTATGCATACGTTTTGTGTCCGTCGGCCAGTGGGACCGGGCCATAACATACATGAACTCGGAGAAGAGATCTACCATGAAAGAAGCAACACACGACCCTGCAGCTATCTATGCCATGCCTCACATGTCAGCTAAAAACTCATCTCGACCTAAGACGGACACCTCGCCATCAAATGACACGGATGATCCGTCATTGATGTACGCTATGCCAGACAGAAGAGCTAAGACGGTGTACTCGAGCAACGGGAAAGCAGCGCTGGGGCAGGATAGCCTCGACGCGCTATACACCACTTCCACGAAAGACCGCTTTGAACCGATCGGTATGGAGGCATCGACAGATGGGGAGGGCTTGTACGCGCTACCAGACAAAAACCCGCGTGACCACGTGACCCAAAATGGCGCCGGAAAGCGTGATGATGTAGAAGCCATGTACGCCATGCCAGATAAATTACGAGAAGGCAATGATGTTGATAACACTGTTATGATAGAAAATGATATCTACAGCTCTACATAGAATGTCATAGGGAAATAGAGAGGGTTAATGATTTTGCTTGTTTAAATTTTTTTGTTTTTTTGAATTAGAAAAAGTTTGTCCGTTCAAATGCCTATCCGCCCACATCCACCCAAATGCAAACACACTATATGTTGCTTTTTTTTGTTAATTAAGATAGATGAATACAAGTTAATATTACATGATAACATATTATCTTCTTCTTCTTCTTTTTTTTTTACAAATGTCTTTAACAGAAAACCAGCTAGGTTGAAATATTTAGCGACTATATTTTTGGCGATGGAAATGTTGAATGTATTAACCTATCCGTTATCAAAAAGGATATATGTTGACAACCCTTTCCTAAATATATATCTCCAAAACAAATAACAATACAAATATTATTGACAGCCCAGAAGACGTTAGCGAGGGGCTTAGAGGCGATTCAAACTTTGGTTAGTAAATATGTAAAACAAAATTGTTTATATAAGTATCACATGTATGTATTTTTTTATATTAATTTGTGCTATGAACAAAAGTGATGTCTAAACGAAGGAATAGGAATTAGAATGTATACAGATTTTTTCAATTATAGTGAATAGTGCTACTTTTCATTGATAGATATTTTACTATACAAAATAAAATATCTCTGAACTTGTATTTCACGATTATAATGCCTATAACTTGTATAACAGATGGAGATTGTATTATATTTGATCATAGTAAGGATGATTGCATGACCTAATTTTACATCACATCCTGTCTACCGTTCGAATATTGATTGGCTTTTTTAAATTAGCGAAGAAAAATAATCATAATTTGATGTTTTCCTATAGGTGGAAGGGCGAATGAGATGTGTTAATATGTTTGTCGTGAAATATATCAGTTGTATCGAACAATAGACCTTTTACCTGATTAAATCCTGAACCATTCATGGATGAAATAGTATCAAGGATACACATGTAAAGTGAGGACATAATGTTTTTAAAAGGACAACCCTTTTGTACAGGATATATCTACAAAGGAATAAAAGTACTCACATTACAGACTTCAACTAAAAATAATATGTGTATATGTACCATTATAATATCTTCTATTGTACAATGAGGTAGAATTATATTTTATCATTGTAAGGATGTCGCTTGTTTTAACAAAACTTACTCTGCATCCTGTTTAAGGGCGAACAATTGCATTAGTTTCGTAAATTTGTTAACGAGAAAAATCTAAATATAGTCTTTCCTTATAATCTGTGCAAGGGAAATACGGATCTGTAAATACGTATGCAAAATGAAACATACATGTATTACTGAAAATGAGATTTTACACATGATAGAATTCTGCCAATTAAGAATACAATTGTTAATGTGAGATGTAAATACAGGTTGAATCATGCTTTCTAAATGACAGCCCTATCGAAAAGAGTATACTTAGAAAGAAGATTAAAACACTTACATTATACACAACAAATGAAGAAAATGCGTGTATGTACTTACCACAATAATGTCTCGTACTGCATAGTAATTAGGTAGAATTATATTTGATCATTGTAAGGATGATAGCATGTTGTAATCAAACTTCCACCGAATCCTGTCTAGCGGCGCAGAAAAATGATATAGTTTCGTAAGTTTGTGAACAAAAATAAAATATGATGAATAAACCGTTCTCTTAGAATCTGTGCCTTGGCAATTGGGATGAATAAACATGTTTAACAAATGGTATGTATATAATTTTTGTGTGTGTGAAATAGAGACGTTTTTACATGGGTAAATGTATTCAAGCTGCCATATAGATGATATCGATTTTCTTTTACTTTAATTTAATAAGAACATACGTGTATACTCTATATACAATATAGATATATGGCTCCCATTTGCAATGCAAAGCTTTAAACATGATTACCTTTTACTGATACTATCTTTTGTTTTGGGCATGTATTCCGTTTAAACAACTGTTTTAAAATGACGCCCTGCTGCAACATACAAAATACATGAAGAAAAAAAAGAAGAAAAAGTTTAACATGAAATATTAAACTTAAAATATCAATGTACAAATAATAAGTGGCATAATTACATAAACAATAGAATTGCGTGAGTTACAAAAGTAAGGACCAAACATGTAATATAGGATAACAACCATAGATGATGATCACCAGGAACTTGTTCCTACGACTTCCTTTATATATTTCTTTACATTTTCCTGAGACAGAAGGTGTCAGTCGCTCTTTGTATTAACATACATGTAGTGTCACAAATTTGGGACTATGCACACGATACGGTAACTGCACACCATATATTACATGATAGGTTTTTTTAAATTTAGATAATGCTACTTTACACAGCCAGAGTCTGACAAGCTAGACTCTGTTGAAGGCTTCATGGGAAGTTGTTAAGTATCGACATTAGAGTCTGATCCTGCCGACTATAGACCCCCTCCCCCTCAATTAAAAAAAAAAGAAAGCCCTTACCCCTCCCATCTCCCTGAACGAAAAATTGGTCGGCCAAATTTTGAAATTTCCAGTTCCCCCCCCAAAAAAAAAAATGTGCCCCTTTACCACCCCCCCCCCCCCCCTCCCCCCCCCCCCCCCACCCCTCTGCTTATTCAGCGGAGTCAGCGGCTGGCTGAGTCGTTATGCGAAATTTTTGGCGCGATTTAAAAATGTTAAAACCCCCCTTGAAAAAATCCTTCGTACGCCACTGGGAGAGACAATAACTTTTTAAAAGCCACATCCCCCAAGAGTATGATATTCTAATTACCTAGAATTACAGTCGGATGGTATACAAGGTTTCTTTTCATATGATTATTCTATTCCTCTTGAAATTAGCTCTCCGTGGCCACACAGGAAACAAACAGAGTGAATACACTTTGTTTATCATTCATGTTCTGACTGATATAGGAAAGCTTGTTTTGAGGAAGTTCAGATGTATATTACAAGCAAATGCATACAGTGGACATAAACTCATTCGATTGCTGTGCGAACAGTTCTATTATGGTAGACAGTGTTGAATTGGTTTAAATACACTTAGTGATAAACGTGTATAGTTTATAACAGGGAAGCTGTCAACTATACTTCGTTATTTGATATGAGTTAGGGTTCAACAGTTTAATGTCTATTCATCTTCGCGGAAAGGAAAAACTTTCATTTCAAGGGAACAAACATATTCATGATATTTGTGACAATAATTACTGCCATTGGAAACTACTTCCAACACATCCAGATCTGAAGCAGTGAACGAGAGGAAAAGTCTTAACCTTTCAGTTGCCTCTATGAGTTATGTCATAGAAAGTTTTAAACAATGGATCTAAAACTGGTTTGTTACTTCATCCCCCTAGCCATCTTTATTTGGGCTCCAGCATCATCGGCATCAGAAACATATGGTGAGTGAGCTTTGCATACACAAATATTTTTAGGTTTCATTACACTTTTCGATTCTAAGGCTTTGTATCCTATCTCTTATTACTTTGTATATGCTATAGCTTTTTACTGTTTCGTAGCTGCTTTTCCATATTTATATATTCTGGACAAGAGCATGTTTTACGCACATTCCACATTCATTTTAAAACGTTTTACCTCATCCAAACTATCCAATATTATGCTAACTCTTCTTTAGATAGTCCGTTGGTTTGATTTGAATCTTTACAAAAACGAGCAATTGCGATAAAGGGATTCTTATCATTAAATTTCTATATGTTATCACGCATTCTTTAGCTCTTGGAGATTTTTGTTTCTCCTTTTAAAACAAACTAAAACAACTTGATAAGAAATACGAACAAAACAAACCATCCTACAAAGACTGAATAACGTATCAAGTTTGTATTCTCTTATTTGATAATCGCTTAGATGAACTCTATGTCGGATCAGGGGCGTCGCTAGACCTTTTTCAGTGGGGGGGTGTAGAGGCCAACGATTACCGACAAAACTAGCCACCAATTACCGACAAAATTAAATGTCCAATATCTACAAATTCAACCCTATAAACCTGGGGCCGAAGGCTAAATTGTTTTTCCTATT